>CDEZ01023094.1:6122-24171 GCA_000826365.1 Acanthamoeba royreba | reverse complement strand
CCCAAAAACTCAGTGCCGTTGAACCAGTTGATGGCAGCCTTAGCAGCCTCTGCAGCCAAGCCCAAGGACGAATCAGTCATGTACGTCTTACATATCCAAGCACACCAACAGGGAAGCGAAACCAGGATCGTCGTAGGTCACCGTTGCGTCGCCCTTGGGTTTGCCAGTATCCTTATCAGTGTAGACGTAGATCTTCTTCTCGTTGGGTCTCTTCTTCTTATCGATCTGGTGTTTTGAGGGAGCGCGGAAGGTCACTCTCTCCTCTTATCCGCCACCTACTCCCCACATAGAGGCAGGCACGCAGTGGGGGCTGCAGCCAAGTATGAAAACGAAACCTTGATGATGCCGATCGACCCGAACAGCTCGCCCAGGTTCTCAGTCGTGACCTCAGGTGGCAGACCCGAAATGTAGATCGTGTCCTCCTGTACCTCCATCTCTGCAGGAAATATGAGGCGACATACATGCATATGATTACGCACCCCAAAATGGAAATCACGAGTAAAATGGAGGCAGTCCAGAAATAATGGCGGCCACCATGTCAGTTATCAAGATGTATAGAAAATCCTAATTAGGGGGTAAGGGGAGGGGGCACGTACGGTAATCGCCGCTACCAGAGGAGGATGGACGGTCTCGATAACTCATGGTGAAAGGATGGGATCTGAGATCTGAACACAACACAGTGGGGCCCAAAGCGCTCGGGCAAGGGCAGGCTTTACGCGCACTACAAATGATTGCAGATTAAGTAGCGGAAAAGAAAACAAAAGAAATTCATTTTCTAATTACTTTTCTCAGAAAGTTCTTTCCTTAAGATGGCGCTTCCCTGATCAATCTGAAACGTACAAAAGGGTTACGAAACCGGCCCATTCTTTTCTATTCGCGATTTTGCACGATTAATAGGCTTCTGTGACAGTGGACCCTTCTCTCAGACATGTCCCGCCTCTTCGTGACCGACATCTCGTCGCGCACGATGCCAGACGAGCTCCACCAGCTGTGTGGCACATTCGGACGGGTGCGTGATTTCGATATGGCGCGTAGCGGTCAATGGGCATTTGTCGATTTCGATCACGTGGCCGACGCCGAAAAGGCGCTGCACGCGCTCAATGGATACAACTTCATGGGGCGCAACCTGCGCGTAGAGCGGGCCCGAAATCAGGATTCCTCGGTCGTGCCTGTCCCCAAGGTTCGCCTCCTTTTTTTACCATTTTTTCCAAAAAATTGCCCATTGAATTAATTGTAATGCATTCAGGCCTGCTACCGATGTCACAAGCCAGGCCACCGTGCGCGCCGCTGCCCGCTTCAACGGCCCGTTCTACACAGGTACGTGATGGTTCATGATCGCTAGGCTGGCGGTTTGGTGATTTCTGATGGCGTTCGTACAACTTTCATCGAATACAGACCTGGTCCGCCCCTGCGAAACGATTTGTATTCGTATCGACCGGACTACTCGCGTGACCGCCGTCCTTCCCCATCATCGCCTTCTCGTGAACCGCCCAGACGGTACGGTGTTCGATTGAAATGGCCAATTGTGCCTCGTCAAAGCTGATCAAGCTTGACCATGGAAACAGCGAAACGCATGGTCGCAGTCCCTCGATGCGTTCGCACAGGGAAGAGGAAAGAGAGTCACATAGCGCTGAACCTGAAGCAAGCAAGCTCCAAATGCATCATGATATGGAAGAGGAAGAGGACGACGAGCGCGATTTCAGGCGAGCATTCACAGATGATGAAGATGATAAGCGCGATGAGCGGCATTGGCTGCGAAAGAGTCAGGATACAAGTGCCCCACTGAACGACTTTGAAGTAAGAGAGAACGGAAGGAAGGCGGAGGAGCCAAGAGCACGTGACGAACATCGAGAACGAACAGAAAGGCGAGAGCGCGAGCGAATGGAACCACAACGAGAGAGTCAAAAGGAAAGGGAGCGCGATCGCGAAAGAGATAGAAAAAGAGAAGTAGAACAACCGAGGCCTCGCGAGATGGAGACGAGGACCAGAAGTGCCGAGTCCGATCGTGTGCGAGATGCAGACAGGCGTGAGGACCGCCATCAAAGGTCTTCTGATATTCGACAGGAGACAGCACGCAAGAGAGAAGATAACAGCAGAGAAGCACGCAGGCCAGAAGAATGGGATCGCGGGATCAAGCGGAAGGACCGTTCACCGTCGCCCGGACGTAGCGTGGAGAAAAACGAGCATCGACCAACTACGAATAGAACTAGGGACTCCGATAGTGAACGGAAACGTAGCAAAGTAAGTCCGCGAGGTGAAGAGCACCGAGAGCGTGAAATTGACCAAAGCACTCACGAGAGCATCACTATCACCTTCACTAACGGAGGGCAATCGGGAGACAACGACATTGACGATCTGCATGCTGTGCCATCGTCGCCTGGCAGTTTCTCCCCTGTCCGAAATGACAGCCACCAAACTATCCGTGAAGAAGATGGTACGAGTAAGCGTGAGAACTCACCTCGCCGTGATCAGCGCAGCTCCAACTCTCGGCGAGAAACGAGCCCTCCGAGGAAGGACGATCGCCGTCGTTTTGACTCGTGGCGAAGGGAAGCCGAGCCAGAGCCGAGGAGGAACAACGAAAACCACACACACCGAGGTGGTGGCCAGAGAAACACAACCGAGACCAGGCGAACGAGCCAAACGGTGCCTGAGAGATTGCGCGAGAGAGACAGAGCAGCCAAAGACGAACGCAGGCGGAGGTAGTCGCTCTTGTGTGAATGTAACGCGATCACCACTGATAACCTGACGCATGAGGCGAATCTCAAAGAATCTCTCATCGTAAGCGACAAGCGCCATCGTGCGATGTGCTCCTTCTCCTCTCAGAATAAACAGGCGAGGCTACGCAAGCGACCGTCATGCTTCTCTCGATGTCTGTATACCAGACGCGCTCTGCCACGATCCTGGTACGACTCGGGGTGCGAGGTGCACCTACACGCTCGCGCGTGTGGCTCTATGTGCTGCTGAACTCAGCCAGAAGATACGCGCTTCATGCGCTCTCGGAACAAGAATCGCAGACACGTTTAGCGCTGAGGAAAGCCGTTGTACAGTAGCCACTCAGCCGCCTGGGGAACACGAAGAACAGCAATACCGGCCTCACGCATACGAGGTGGTGCCGTGGTGCAGTTGGCCGACTCTCTCGCGTTTTCGTGCCAAGGGCCTTAGGTCGTATGGCTCTGCGCACAGGGACGACGCTGCCTTTGCTTCTCGATATCGCAGCGGAGAACGTCCGTAGGCGTTCCGATATCGGGCCACTCACCGGTGGCCGTTCGATCAGCCTGGCACTGAGTGTTTCAATGAGTGCTTGAATTGGCCTGGTCGTCTTGGGCCTCGTTCCACGTTTTGCCAGCCCAAGACCTCTCGCGTGCCTACGGACTACGCTTCCCTCCGCCATTTCCACTTACTAACCCCAGGCTATGATTGTGATTACGAGGCACCCACCGAAAATCAATGGCCAACATGAACAAGGCTAAAAGTAAGGCCAAGCAACTATCAAGTCATCAGGGAACATACAAACACTCATCTGTTCCCTTATTATCCCATCAATCTAGAAATGCTTTAGTTTCTGACTCTCAACACGCCAAGTCTACAAGCACTTTCTGCTGAGGTAAAGGGCTGTCCGTAACCGGTAGGCCAGACCTTTACATCATGGAGGGTCAGCATGCTGGGATTATTGTTCATCGGATCAAACAGGCGGGTGATCCTCGGACATCTGGGCGGAAGCCCAAGCCAATCAAGGTCCTCCAACTGGATGGTGCACCAAGCGCAACATTCCCACTATCCGGCGGAGAGTGGCAGATCCATTCACTTTTCTTCGGTATCGCCACCGATGACAGTCTCCCACGTGCTGGCGGTACACCTGAACCCGGTCTTTTCTTCATTTCGCGCAGAAGGCCGACAGCTTGTCTCTTTGCGCACTTAACGTGTCACGTCTCGGTCTTTTCATTCCCCCCAATCCCAAGCCGCCTTCCTCGTCCGTCGAGCTTTCCGCACCTTCATCCTGTTTCAAGCTTGGTGCCTCCTTCATCCACAACACCACCTGCACGCGCCACACACGAGGCCTCTCATCATGCCGCGACCAGTCTCCAGCGCGTCCTCCCCCACGATCATCTTGTCTGCCCTTCTTCTCTTCATCATCGGGCTATGCTTCCTCACAGGTATGGCCGCCGCTGTGCAAGAAGACTCCGATGACTCCCTAGACAGCTCACCCACGACGTCACCAATGCCCGACCAAGGTGGAGAGGAGGAAGGAGAGGTGGAACCGATCGGAGAAGGAGAAGAAGAAGCCCTTCCTCCTGTACGTCCTTCACCAAGCCCCGGACCTGCACGCCACTCCTTCTACCCGCTGCGGGTGACAAACCTGCCCTTAACGGTGGCTGTGCCTCTGGCGTTGGCCATCGTTTTGGTGGGCGGAGCGATGACCGCTGTGTGGGTGCGATGCCACCGTCAGCAGCAACGAAGGGAATGGAACGGGCTTCACCCGAACGGACCCCACCATACCGAGTACATCCACCCAAACCGAGAAATGAGCCTTGTCTAAAACAAACCGCAAACAAACGACCCCGTTGCTCGACCTGTACACATCACGATGTAGATACTTCCCAATGTATTCCCTTTCTAAACCAGATCAAAGCACTTTGTTCGTAAGGCTACGAACAGAACAGAACTGTTTATTCGCTGTCTTCATCAACAAGTTCGAAGTCACCTCATCACAATCCGTTTAGATGGTGTTGGAGATTGAATTTCCGAGTAGACTTGCTGCCCGGATATTCCTTCGAAAAATTTACAAATCGTTTCCAAATTTTGTGAAACATTTCAATTTGCGTAACGGCCAGTACAGTGATTGGTGAGGCCAAGATGTTGAGGCCACCGGAGGACATGGGCCAAGTCCTGGCCCACAGCACGGTAGAGTTTATCCTCCTCTCTACTTTAACAATTTTTTTATCCTTCTTTAATGATACAAAATGTCTGTGATGTTTCCCGCTACGCGATGGAGATGGAAATTAATATGTTCTTGCTTTTTCATAGACGCATCCCAAGTACCTGCACAGCAACAGCACTTCGCATGTATGGGCCTTTGGTGCCATTGCCGAATTAGCAGGTGCCGTTCGCCCTTTTCAATACCTTTTTTCATCCATTTCAATTTCAACTTCCTTCTACAAGAGAAATGCATCTTGAATTGATGATCTTCCTCTCCACTCACAGACAATGCTCTCGACGCTGGTGCGACACGGTTCGATATCGATCTGTGGCAG
Source organism: Acanthamoeba royreba (assembly GCA_000826365.1). Lineage (NCBI taxonomy): Eukaryota > Discosea > Longamoebia > Acanthamoebidae > Acanthamoeba > Acanthamoeba royreba. The sequence goes on along the minus strand of CDEZ01023094.1, from coordinate 18,919 downwards.
TCCTCGGAGCTCCTGGCTCGGTTTGTAAAGCTCGAACAAGGTAGGAAGTAGCCGCTATCATTCACCTTTGGCGCTGCTTGACAGTTGATGTAGGTTCAGACACGACCAAACGACGGAACAGTAGCTCCTCGTCTAGCAGCAACAGGAGCGCGACAGCGACAGGGCCATGGTGTATGACCTTCCGAGATAATGGTAAGGGAATGTCGCCTCTCGAGCTCCACAAGATGCTTTCATTCGGACATTGTGACAAGGTACAAAGGCATCACGAGTGGCCTGTTTGTGAAAAGAGTGTTCTTATCATTCACGTGATCCTACCACAGGACAAGATTGTGATGGAAGGGGGTCAGGCAATGCCGATAGGCCACTACGGCAACGGGTTCAAATCTGGTACTATTGTCTCTGATTCAAAAGGCCTCGCGGTATTTGACAACTTTTCTTGAAAGGATCAATGCGCTTGGGCAAGGACGCGATTGTGTTTACCAAGTCCGGCAATACACAGTCGGTGGGCTTACTATCACAGGTATGGATACGTTAGGATTGGGTTTATCTGATGCTTACTTAGGTTTCTTGTAGACATTCCTTAAGGAGACCGGTGCTGTAGAAGTTCTAGTTCCAATTGTAAGCTGGGACAATCAAACTCATGAGGTTTGCTATCTTAGCGTTATTCTTTCAGTGTCATCAGTGTTAATCCTGACTGTGTGTATCAAATGTTATTCCAGCCAATCAGTGTGCGCTTTTATCAAAGCACTCTAGCGGTCACACCAGTGCACACAAGCACTGCATTGACAGACGCTTTCAAAGCTAACATAAAGGTACGTTGGTGCAACGTATTTGGTAGATAATTTGCTCAGCTTACAAGAAATATACCAGGCAATTTTAGAATATTCCCCATATAAAAGTGCATCCGCCCTTCGTATGGAGCTGAGTAAGATTCAGGTATGACCAGCTGAAAGAAACCTGCCGACTTGTTCTTACTTTATGGGGTATCAGGGCACTGGCACGTTTATTGTTGTATTCAATCTCAAGAAGCCTGATTTGACAGATGACCCATGCGAATTCACACTTCGGGATGAGGTTTGGCCAAGCAGCTTCGTTCTGCAGTGAAGCATAGTCACTGACACTGACTCTTACTTCATTACAGTCTGAAATGGGGCTAGATAACGATATTCAACTGACCCGTAGCATGTGGGACGAGGTTACCGTGGCCTCTGGTCACAGGCTCGCTCCTACCTTCTACTCCTTGCGAGAGTATCTCTCCATTCTCTATCTTAACCCTCGGATGCAGGTACCTACATTTCCTCTCAAAGATCAAAAATGTGCTCAACTCTTTGCGCCAGATATGGGTTCGTGGGCACAAGGTTCAGCTTCGTAAGCTTGAACAATGTCTGTATAAGCCACGCCAATATGTCTATCGACCGCGCGCAAGTGACAGCACCGAAAAGGTCTTGATAACAATGGGCTTTAACAAGGTAGCCGCAAGGCCTTCTATGCTCTGTGAATCATTACTTATGCACAATTGAGCAGTTCTCTGATAAGGAGCATTTTGGTATGATGCTCTATCATCGAGATCGTTTGATCAAATCCTACCTACATGTTGGATATCAGCTCTCACCTGATTCTCGCGGCGTAGGTGTCATCGGTGTGGTATGGACTCAATCCTTTCATTCTCGGGATAATGGCAACATGCTAATTCGGTATTTTGTGCAGTTGAACGTGAACTCATTACAGCCCACTCACAATAAGCAAGATTTCATTATGGACAACAACTATCGATTGCTCGTGAACAACCTTAAGAATTACTTGGCCATCTACTGGTATAATTAAACCCATATGTGCCTATTTGCCTACTTAATCCTCCTGACCAATTGCTTGTTCATCAGGTCAATGATAGTTCCAAATGGCGGCCTTACTCAGTTCTGGGTTTCATTAGCACGCGCAAGAAATAAGGTGTGTTGTAGGGCTATGCGCTCAGGTTCCTCATAGATCTAATGTCTCCATATAGGGGAAGACGTCCGTGCAGTGTGCCCGTTGCATGAAATGGCGAACCGTTAAAGCAAGCACTCAGATAGAAGAGCTGGTACTTGATAATTAACTCTGCTGATGCAACCACTTACGCTTATTACTCGCAGTGGGAATGCAGTAACATAGGTTTTAGTTGCAGCGACCCTGAACAGATTCCCCCTATCCCAAGACTAGTCAAAAAAGGGTGCGCTCGATCGAACGGCAGCTTACTCTTATGCTAGGCTAACGCTTATCTGCATCAAGGCACAAAGCCTCCGCTAGTGATGTTGAGCGCAAATTAGAAGAACAGATGGTCAAGATCAAGAAGCGGCACAAACACACTCTTCATCAGGTGAGAAGATCCACCTACTGGCTTACTCAACTCATGAGCTGACTTAGCATTCCTAGTTGCGTTTGGTCAAAGCTAAGGAACTGGCCACGGCCACGGGCTTCCCTGTAGATAAGTGCATTGCTGCCCTCAGGTAAATTTGTTGGCCTGATGTAAGTTCGCAGGATTCTAAACAGTTTTCGTGTTAATCAGAGCCTCAGGCGATAATAAGGTGACAGCGAGCGAACTGCTCTTCTCTGGTCGACCTGTGCCTGGATTCGATTATCAGGTATTCTATTTAACTCGTGACAATAGTGTCTCAATTTTGACTCTTCGGAGCAGGAAGAAGAATTGATCTCCGATGGGCTCAGTGCTGAGGAAGAGGACGTGCCTCGACAAAAACGCCGAGCCAAGGATAGCGAGGAGGAGCAGAGCCAAGAGGACGCTGGGGAAGGGGAGCGAAGAGTGAGAAGGAGGAAAAGGCGTAGGCGAAACAGAGCCGAGGATGATGCGGAGGATGGTGAAGAAGATGGTGCAGAGGATGATGGCGGCCCAAGGCAGACTGATAGGGAGAGGCGGTTTATGGAAAGGCAAAGGATGAAGGAGCGGATGCTCGAAGAGCGGTTGATGGGGAGGGATGTCGCACAAGGAGAGGAGGCTGAAGCCGAGCCGGACGGGGAAGCTCAGGAAAACGAAGAGCAAACAGAATTCAACACTACAAACGAACGACCTAAACGGAAGCGCGGGCGCCCAAGGAAGGAAAAGCAAGTCATCAGGGATGAGGACGTTGAGGACGAGCCTGAGGAAGAACAGGAGGCGGCGGTCGTTGAGAGAGAGTGCTCTGAATGTGAACGATTGAGGGAAAAACTGGAACGTAAGTACGCCAAGATTGCCAACCTGAAGCAGCGCATCAGCGAACTTGAGGCGGCCGCCGGACAGACAGGATCCAGTACCATCAAACAAAAAAGAAAATCAGGAACCGAGTCCCCTTCCAACGTTGTTGTCATCAAGAGCGAACCAGAGGACTTCATCGAGTTCCTCTAACCATCTGGATGATCTGAAAAGCATTATAATTTAACCAAACACGTCGTTTGGTAGGCTGGCGCTTTCATTTTCTTTGGACTTTCCTCTTATTTTCAAACACATTTCAACGATTGGGGCAGAAACAGAAGTAAATTTCGCTTCCATCGCGTAATTTTCTCCGCCCCCGCAAAGGTGCTACTCACACCTCTGCGACGATTATAATTGATTAATCCCAAGGATCCGCCAACATTACCACCCAGTAATAGAATAATCATAATTGGGAAGAAAAAAAGATGCAATCGGACCTGTCTCATTTGCATCACGCGAGCTACCGTTCCATCGAGCAGCAGCAGACGCTTGACCCAGAAAGCCATCTGGGTGGGACCTTCTCGACTAACGACGACATGATCGAGCCGGGCTATTGGCAAAAGCGGCTTATGGCCTTCATACAGGCCATGTTCGTACGTGGGCCCTTTACATTATTTTTTAAGGTTCTTTTAATGATGTAATGGATGGTTAATTACGTCATTCCAACACAGGTATTGCTCTTAATTCTTGTAGGCCTCAATGTACGTAAATTGCACTTCTCTTGCCAGCTTCGTAGTGGATGCTGACTTTGCGCGGATCCGCGTACTTGCAGTTCTTCACGGCTTTGCTCTCGGGCCATTTCTCGCTTGTTCCCTTCTTCCCTCTGCTGCTCCTGTGGGTGGTCCTCTACGTGGGACACATTGGAGCCTATAGGGGCAATCCCTCGTTCCTTCAGGCCTACTTTGTCTTCAATATTCTCATCATCTGCTTCATTGTCGTCTGTACGCGCTTCGAGCTTGCAGCTCATTGAAGTGGAAGCTGGAAGGTGAAGACTCACTTTCTTTGTGGTGATAATGTCCAGCGTTCATTCTGTTCCCGGCTGTTCTTGGCACCTTCCTCTGCGCGCTGGATGGAGGCTACAACCGAGGATGTTCGTGGGATGAAACCCGCGCCATTGCTCAACTCACCTTCATCGGTTTCCTCTTTGCCTTCATACCTTGCCTCCCTGCCGTACAGCAGCCTCGTTGTGCCTAGTGATTGTCACACATTGCACTAACCTGAAGTGTGCGTCGCAATCGCAGGCTATGGGCGCCATCTACGCTCTTCGGACAAGGAATGAGCTTCTTATGGCCAAGATGCGTGCTGCTGTGGAGGAGGAGCTGGGTGTTACTCTAGATCGTCAGGAGGAGCGCGCGGGCCTGCTTCACGCGCAGCCCGTTGGTGTTCCGTCTGCTTCGCCGGCTAGTCGTCCTGCGCACTACTACTATCAGTGTGAATACCATCCGCTCGTTTACGTACCCAACCCGCCTGTCTTGAACGGCTCTGGATCCACGCAACAGCAGCCCCAGCCTCCTATTCGATTCCCTGTGCCACCGCCCGCTGCGTACTACTACTACCCTCCGCCTCCGCCGCGCAGTGGTGGCGTTCCTGTTCAGGCTCCTACGGCACCTCCTCCTTCGGTTTCTACGCCTGTCGCTATTCCTCCCTCCGTCCCGCAGCCGGGTGCCGATGAGAAGCACTAAGCCCCTTAAGATCTTCGCTCCCTGCATCATCATGCGTACCGACGCTAGCCCGTACGACAAGCAATGTACATAACAACACCATAGGCCCTCTCGCTCGCGCTGTAAACCCTTGTTGAACCTTAACGCGAGCCACCCCAAGGCATGGGCTGTTCATGATACGAGGTGCATTCATGACTGGTGCTTGGGAAGGTAGGTGGCGAGGCAGTCGAGGTAAAAACGCTTGAAGGCAGCCTGATCTACTTCCATGAGCACCTTGGTATTCAAGTGGTATTGCGGTTCCTTGCGGAAGTGGCCCTTCCAATCTGTTTGTTATACGACCATGATGGACGCGCCACTATGTTAGCCTCGTAGGGCCTTCAACAAGGCGTGCAGGAACGAGTAATCGAAGTACCTGGGACGCACATGCCCATGGTTCGGTCTCCCGCAGCCTCTACGTCAACGTAGACGGTGACGGCCTTTGTGAACACCGATGGATTGACTACCGCCATCACTGCTGATGAGTCGTGCATCTACGTACGCGCACGAATGGTCAGCTCGATAACGGAAAGGAGAGGATACTCAGCATGATGAGTGCGTACAGGGATCGTCTCCGGATCATTGCCCCAACCCGAGAGAATGCCCACATAGTACTTGAGCGCCCGCTCGCAGAAGTCGCCTGAGTTCATTCAGTGCAATCATGATCAGATCATCTGCCCAAGGGGCGTGCCTGGAGGTGAGAGTTGGGTACCAATGCTGCCGAGTGCGCAGAGAGCGGTCCTGAAATCCTTGTTCATGTGAACCTGACGCGTTACGTTCAAGGGAGCCATAGTGAACTGGAAACCGGCGTTGAGCACGAGTTTGGCAGCCATAGCGTCGCTGTGGAGGAGAGGTAAGTGCGCATGACGATCAAAACTAAAGCTAGCCGATTACTTGTTGTAGTTGGCCTCAGCCACAGGTGTCTTGTTGCCCGGCTGGTTGAGCACTCCGCCCATCGACACTTCAGAATGTGAGTGCTAGCGATCAGCTTCGACTATTGCTCCAGCATAAAGGACAAAGTCGTTACCGATTCGCTTGACGTATTTCGGCAACTCGGGGCACTGGATGAGTGCCTGAGCGACATTGGTGAGCGGCCCCAACGTGATGAGCGTGATTTCACCCGGATGAGCGCGACACGTCTCTATGATAAAGTCAACCGCCGTCTTATCCTTCCTGCATTGCAACGTAACGATCAGAATCGATCCCGACGTGGATCCTCAGTCATCATCGGTTAGGCTGCCCCACAATCACCTGATGAGATGAGTGTTGGGCGGCGAAGGCAAGAATAGATGCCCGACGCCATCTTGGCCGTGCACCTCTATACCCGAATGTCCATGGTAATCCACTTCCTGGCCGCATCAACAATCAAAGGTGAGTGTCACTTCGTGATGATCCTCAAGAACAGCTCTCACTGCCTCTTGCACACACAAGGGATGGATTCCCGTACGAGAGGCTTGGCGCAGCCCTTGAACACGGGCACCTCGACGTCGCCGGCCATGTGGAGTACGCGACATGCGTTGGTGGCCAGCAGGTCGAGATTGCTGTGGTTTCCAAATACAATTGTAATTCCCTCCTGCACACATGTATTCGTGTCAAAATCAGATAAAATACATTATTTATTTTTATTTATTCCTTTATATTTATTTATTCCTTTATCTATATAAGGAATAAAAATTAGAAAATAGTAGGGAGCGTACAAGGCGGAGGAGGTGTGGGCAGGAGAGGGCGAGGAAGAGGGCCATGGAGTCGTCGATGCCCGGGTCTGTGTCGATGATCACCCGCTCCGGAGAGGCAGGAGTGGGTGCGCCCTCGGCCGGTTCGGGTGTGGCCACACGCGTGGCGCGCTCCGGAGCGAGGGGCTCTGGAGGCAGCGAGGACGAGGTGGAGGTGGTGGTCCCTACTGCTACACCATTGGTGTTGCCATTGCCAGTGTCAGCCATCACCTTCAGGTCTTGAGTTTGCTTGCTACTTAGGCCTCTGGAGAAAGATGAGGGATTGTAATATGCCCCAAAAGGGAAATGACAGGTGTGGAGCTGGTGGACTGACCAATCACTTCAATGGCCATCTAGCACATGTGACATTCATTTTTAAGTTGAAGTCATCATAAACACCATCATCATTTATTTCTTACTTTCTTTTTTTAAACACAACAGTATTAATTAATTATTATTCAATAAATAAGTTATTTTCATTCAATTTCTATTTTGTATAATCCAATAACAAATTTACAAATAAAAAAGCATTTATGTAAAGTTCTCAATTTCATAAATTCTTGAATGGAAGCAAACGTTTTGCTCTTGTAATGAGGCATTGTACACATTTTTCTTTATTTGTAAGGAATGTCAACCAGACCAACCCATATCGGAAAAAAATAAAAAATTAAGAAATGGAAGTGCGAGGGGTGGTAGGGGTGCTCAGCGAACTGGCACCGACGGAGCTGGCAGCCAGCTGGGACAACGTGGGGCTGCTCCTCCAGCCCTCGTCCTCCGCTCCGGTCGCCCTTGTGGTCCTTACCATCGATCTCACTGAGCAAGTCCTCGATGAAATCCTGCAGATCAAGGTTATCCATTTTAGATGATTTTATTTTAAATATAATTTCGTCAAATTTGGAAATAAAGAATTTTTAATGAATAGGACTAACTTATATTTGTGTGTATGGAGCAGAAGGAGAAGGGAGTGACAGGGACGACGATGGTGGTGGCCTATCATCCGCCCCTCTTTCAGTCCTTCAAGCGCCTCACTCAAGCGGACGTGAAGCAGCGCATCGTCATCCGCTGCATCGAGAATCAGTGCGCAATCTACTCGCCACACTCGGCGCTCGTACACTGATCCTGCTCATGAAGTCGACGCCCTTTGTGTCAAGAACGTCTCGCTCTAACATGCAGAGTCTTGTGTGTGTGCAGGATAGCGTTGCCGGTGGTATTAACGACTGGCTTGCTGAGGGTCCGTGCACAACATGCATTCTTCATTACGTCATCAATTCGTGAATTGAGGAATCTAACACTAAAATGTGTGATGATCTGCAGGACTGGGAGAGGGCCACAGCGAAATGCTCCAGTCAATGTCTTTCCCCAAGTCGAGTAACTACACGCACAAGGTGATCGTTTACGTGCCCGAAGACAAAGTTAACGACATGAGGCAGGCTCTCTCTGATATTGGCGCAGGGGTAAGCCTTCAATCCATATGACCTGCTGTGAGAAACTCAGCTTTAGAATTCGATTCTTTCGTAGGTAATTGGCACGTACAAGCAATGTGCATTCTACAATGCTGGTGTCGGTAGCTGGTTCGCCACTGAGTCCTCGAATCCAGGTGCTTTTACAGTTACAGCAGCGCTTCAGTTACGTTTATCTAACTCGTGAGTGTGTGGACAGTGGTCGGAGAAAGGAATAAACTCGAGACCGTGGGAGAGTGTAGATTGGAGATGAACTGCGGGAAGCGACAGGTACGTGCTGGTGGGTCTCGTTCAACACAACAGGTGTTCGTTAGTTTAATTCAATCCACGCCCTTCCACACAGTTGGCCGATCTCAACCGAGTGATCAGGTCAGTTCACCCTTACGAAGAGCCTGCCTGGGACGCCTACCCGCTAGCTGACATTCCATCCTCAACCACTGGCTCCGGTTTGTTGTTGCTGGACAAGACTTTGATCATCAAGATACTTATCACGGTCATATTTTGGTTGTCAGGTCGCGTGCGAGTGCTTAGGGAAACCGTATCACTCGAAGAGCTTGTCAATAGAGTTAAGAAGCTCCTGAACTTGCGGTATGTCGTGCTGCTGTGCCGACATTATTTGTTCGAATTGCATCTGATGGAGTGATCGCTCAGACACGTGCGACTTGCTCTATCGAAGAGCCACACCCTTGAGAGTCCGATCAAAAAGATCGCTATGTGCGCTGGTTCGGGTGGGTCGGTCGTGAAGTCTGCTCGAGCAGATGTCTACCTGACCGGTATACTATCTCTGTTTGCTTCTTTCATCTCTGCGGATCAACTGATGATGTGCGGCAGGTGAGATGAGCCACCACGAGGTGCTAGACGCGTTGTCAAAGGGCACATCAGTTATCTTGTGTGAGCACACCAATACTGAGAGGTACCCATGCAACTCGAGTGGTCGTCGGTTGGCTCCTAACCATGTCATACAGAGGCTACCTGCCCATCTTCAAGGCCAAGATTGAGGAGAAGCTGCAGGGAAAGATCGAAGTCGTTATTGCCTCCACGGATGCTGACCCGCTCGTGGTTGTGTAGGCGCGTGCGACTGTTGTTGCCGCATTCCTCCTTCATCTCATTCATGAAGACAACGCGATGGGATGCTTGCCATCAGGAATGCTCACAGCACACAGCAAGTGCCGATGATGGATTTGATTGGGCTAAGTATTCTGTACAACTACAGTAGGCCAGGGAAGATTGCCCTCCGATGATAGGGAAACGAAGTCGGAAAGAGACTCTTGTACCATCGATGCGTCTGCAGGGCTGATCGACTCAAGTTGGCCACCACGAACGCGAGAATGAGCCACAAGCACACCGACTGGCCGCCAGTGAGCAAGATGAACGCCACGTAGATCAGTATCTCGGCGAGATAGTGCGGTGACGAGACGTGCTCGAACCAGTCGCCCGCGGGGAGACCGTAGCGGCCCTCCTGGCCTGGAGCATCCACCAAGCCTTCGCTCTTCGGACTCCTTCCTTCTTGTACTCCATCACTGCCCTCACTCACTTTGCTGCGACGTCGGAGATCGCCGGCCGACGCCGCGCTTGATCCGTCCCTCGATGCGCCAGCCACTGACGCCTTCGCTGTAGGCCTGCGTAGGTCTGCGAGAATGCGGTGAGCAATGTGTTGGTGCCAGCTGGCGTAGAAGAAGAGGCAGCATCCCAGCGCCGCCGCGATCACGCTCGCTAATGTCCACTCGTATCGGAACGCGATCTCTGGATTCGCCTGGATCGCAGCTGAGTGCTCCACCCATGGACCCATGCAAACGAAGAAGTAGTAGGAACCAGCCAGGAGTACGTTGGCGTCGCTGATGGGTCGTGGTGAGAAGCGGTGCACATAGAAACACTCATAGAGGCGCCGCGCCAGGTGCAACTGCAGCAGTACAGCAAACACGAAGTACGGGTGCAGCGCCGGAACGCCTGTCGGAGGTGAAGGCACGATGAAGAGGAACAGCAAAAGTAGGAGCAAGGTATTGAGGAGCGAGCCGCCCGCGTAGGCCAGCGTGAACACGGCGCGGGACGACAGCCCCAGCAGGCGCTGCATCGCCGGTGGCGCTCCGGCGGGGTTGGCCTTGCCAAAGGCGGTGAGCTCGTCGAGCGCGGGCCACGCGAGCTTGAGTGCAAAGAGGACCAGCGCGCCGCCCCACGCGCTCCACACGGCCCAGCGTCCTGCTGTCCACATCAGCGTCGTGTCCATCCTTTGTTTGAGGATCTAACATTCTTCACATTCCTGTCGGCAGGCACTGATGTTGAGGAAGAAGCTAGCGGATGAGGAAGAGTACAGAGAGGCATGTTGAAGAAGCGCATGAGACCAAGAAGAAGCAATCGTGTTTCTTGATTCTTCTATGCCTGGTGTAGGAATAGGAAGAAGAACAGACAAGGATATTATAAGGAGGAAACCGGTCGGTGGTAGACACGCGCACATCGGTCTTGGAACACCTGGATCATGTTTTGTGCCACCTCTTGGAAGTAGGCTTCGGCCATCTTCTTGTGGAGGATCGATCGGAAATCGAAGCTGATATCGAATGTGGTCCGGCAACTCTTCTTCCCTACGTGAAGGAGTCAGTATTCATGTTTACAACCCGCAGGAAAGCAATGGTTAGAAGAGAGATAGTAGTTACCATCTGTTGAAAGATCATGAAACGTCCAGTCATTGATCAAGTGGTTGAAGAGATCGCTTTCGGGAACGACTACCTGGAATAGATCAATAGCTGTTTGAGTGATGGGACCAATCTCCTCGTGCGAATGTGGGCATCTAACCTTGATCGATCGCCCCCTGTTCAATGTGATCTGCGAGACGTAGCTCTGGCTCGGCAGCATCTTGAATCCGATACCTGTGAGCAGCACACAAGCAATGCCAAAGCATCACATCAGCCGATTGTTGCTCTAGTGCGGCCATGGCGTCTGCTGCCTGCACATCGGTAACTGTTGCTCCCAGGCTAATCACAGCAGCATGTCTTAGAGACGTCATCTGCGCGTGCAAACGTACCAAGCTCAGCATCCATACGCGAGGCCGTCCTGAAGAGCACGCGCGAGTGGGTGCACCATGGGAGGAACTCTTGGTACCTATCCACATCGGCCACCACGTCGTACACCTCCTCCGCCGAGTAACTACAACAGAAGATCGTTAGTACGCATCAAACAGGCCTCTTAGCAGAGATGGAAAAAAACAGAATCAAAACAAGAGGGCAACGTACGGCAGAATCCGCTCATCTCGGTACTTGATGGCGCTGCTGCCATCCGTGAAGAGATTGAAAAATTTCCGATTTGGGATGATGGCAAGCCTGGAAGCACGTTGGCCATATGCCTCCGTCTGGCATAGCGCGCTACATGTCGTAGTAGCTCTTGTTGCGATGCCAGCTCCGCATCCCGCTGCCCACCGTCGATGTCCGCTACACGCTTTCATTATTTTTCGTTTTTTTCAAATCGTTTCCCAAAACGCAACTTTCAAATTCATAAAATTTGTTAAATTCCAAACATTCTAACCGTTATTCGAATTTCCGACGACAAGAGGCGAAATTTACCGTGGGCTGTGGTGTGTCAAATATTCCATCTCTTGTATCTTTGCAGCAGCAGGGCAGGGAGCAGAAGTCTACCCAACGCAGTGGTGTACCATACGTGTGTATATACAAAGATCTTTTATTTTAACCTTTTTTCCTTTTTATGGTTAAGGTCTTAATTTAATTTTTAGAAAAGAGGCGATAAATTAATCATCAAAAAAAATAAAATATTTAATCATTTAGGCCTTGCTGGGGAAAGGAGGAGGAAGAGGCCATGTCGGTCATCTTTCGGCCTCCCCGCATGGCGAGGACCAATAGATCTTCCTCCCCAACGTTGTCTCCCAAGACGGCTGCGCGGACGAAGGAGGTCGACGTGGCGGCGCCAGCAGCGCAGCTGAGTGAGTGTTCCGTGTGCCTCGAACCCTATGATGTCGGCGAGAACGCGGCTGGCTGCGATAGCGACGACATGTCTGCGGCGGCGGCGGCGGCGGCGGCGATGGAGCTTCATCGGACACCGGAAGCGGCGGTGACGATGGTGCGTGTGCCGTACTTGCTGCACTGTGGTCACTCGTTCTGTCAGGAGTGTCTTCAGCGCTGCGCGGCCGCCGAGCTGGAGAAGGCCGCGTCGCCATCACGTTCATCGTCACTCCGATCGAGCCTCTTTGGTTCTCTTCTCTTGCCGTTCACCTCTTCGCGGCCGTCTCCTGTTGCTCCTGGACAGCGCGTCCCGCTCGGTTGGACGAGCGACTCACGCACGCACGCGGACGAGCTTGCCGGCTCTACATCTGTGTCGTTGTCATCAGCATCAGGGACGACGTCGCCGCCATCATCATCGTCATCAGCTTCCTCGCCGCTTCACTTGCCGTGGGCACGCAATCGGAGAGTGAGCGTGGCATGTCCCGTGTGTCGCCATCGCACGCCCTATGACCCGACCAAGGGTGCCGTAGGCGGACTCTCCAAGAACTATGAACTCATCAATGCGATCCGCGTCATTCAGAGTCTCATTAATCGAGCGAGCGACGGACGGAAGCGAAAGATCCGTAACTTTGATGACGATGATGATGAGACTGATGAAGATGACGACGATCATGATGCAGAAAAAGAGGCGAAAGAGTGTGAGGGAAGCGTGGACTCCTGCAGTAACTATGAACGATCACACAAGGGAGAGAATGAAGGGCCTG
>CDEZ01023090.1:0-20307 GCA_000826365.1 Acanthamoeba royreba | reverse complement strand
GTCTGGGCGGGCGGATGACAACGAGCGGGACATCAACTAACGGCGGTGGTGGTGGTGATGCGGCGGGTCGGCTGGCCGGTGGGGTCGGGGGGGAAGGTACCCCAGAGGAGCAGCAGGCGCTCGCCATGCAGGCCATGCAGCAGATCCAGGCCTTCAAGGCCATGCAGGAACAGCTCCAGGCCGCTGCTCTCCAGCACGCCCTCCTCCTTCAACAGCAGGCTGCCGTGGCCCACCTCATGAGTCGCTCCTCTGTACCCCACCCTCCACTTCTTCTTCTTCTTCTTCTTCTCACTTGGGTGCTGTGTTTGGGGGGTGAAGCAGCAGAACGTGAAACCGGGGGACTGGTTCTGTCCGGCATGCGCCGAGCTCAACTTTGCGTCGCGCCAGTACTGCCGAAAGTGCAACGGGCCCCGGCCACCCTTCACAGATCCGACCATTGGCACCAAGCCCGGGGACTGGTTCTGTCCGATGTGCCACGACCTCAACTTTGCGTCGCGCACCACGTGCCGCAAGTGTAACAGCTCTCACCCTGCCGGACAGGACCCCGCTATGCGCATCATGTACGCTCAGGCGCAAGTCCACGCAGCCCCTTCCCATGTCAAACCCGGTACATACCAGGTGTTGCCAGGCGAGCGGCGGATGAATTGTGTTCTGACCTTGGTGGTGTGCGGGTCGTCTCTGATCTAGGGGATTGGCACTGCCCCAACTGCGCCCATCTCAACTTTGCCTCACGCACTTCTTGCCGACAGTGCAACTCTCTTCGTGGTGCTTCGTCCGCCGTGCTGGGCGTGAAGCCTGGTGCGTGGCCTGATTCCCCCTCCTGTCGCTGCGTGTGCCAAGTGGGCTGAGTGGGAAGCTGGATGGGGACAGGTGACTGGTTCTGCGCGCAGTGCAACGACCTCAACTTTGCCTCCCGCACGCATTGCCGCAAGTGCTCCGCGCCGAGGGAAGCTCAGTCCCAGCAGCCGCCGCAGCCACAGCAGCAAGCGCCTTGATCCTGGCCGGCGATCATACAGCACCTACCTTGAACCCGCGCCCTCCTCTTTCCTCAGGAAAGAGCTCCCCCCTCTACTTGTGTGGAGCTGCTCTTTGACATCTCCTCCTCCTCCTCCACACACACGTTACTTGCCCCATCCTCCTCCTCCTCCTCCCTTGCCCTTATACCACCCCCACCCACCACCTCCAACAAAAAAGGCTTCTTCTTCTTTGGTGAGGTGCATGGCAGCGATGGCAACAGCCTACGGTGGTGGTGGTGATGATGATGAGCCCCAAGCGGGCGGGCGGTGGGCGTGGCGTGCGGTGGTGGTCACGGGCGCCCACGACGATGTCACCGCGGTCATTGCGGCCCTGCGCAGGTTGGCCGCGCGAGGAGGGGCAGAGGTTCCCACCCCCACCACCAGCGCAGGGGGAGAAGAAGAAGGAGGAGGAGCACTCGGGCTGGGGCCCAACACAGCCTTCGTCGCCGCTCCTGACTTTGCGGCCACGGACACCCCCCTGGGCTCTGGAGCGGTCACCCTCAACGCCCTTCTGGTCTTGGCCGAGGTACCTCTTACCCCCCCTCCCCCTCCCCCTATGCTATCCCCCCCCGCCGCGGGGGGCCATCCCCCTTGGTGGGGAGGGTGGCGGTGGGGTACGGCCCCTCTATGCCGCAAACCGGGCGCTGATCTCTTTGTCTCGACAGCACCTGTCAGCGCAAGAGGGGTACAGCTTCGTGGAGAGCCATGTCATCCACCAGGGTACGCGGCCTCCCCTCCCATCCCCTCCCCTGCCCTCCAAGCAGCACCCCTGATTGCGGGGGTACTTACTTCTCTCGCCACAGGGCCGATGGCAGTGGTGCACCTGGGAAGGAGGGACAGGCCGCGAGTACCACCGGCAGATCCCGTACCGAAAGCACTCGCCCTCCTGCCCCTGGGTCTCGCGCCGGAGACCAAGATGAGAGCTCATGAGCCAGAGGATCTTGTAACAGTCATGGATCTGTTGCTCGCTTCGCTTGCTCGTCTGTGTCGCGGTATGAGATCCCATCCTTCATTCATGTGGAGGTCTGCTTCGTTCTTACGAGCTCGCTGCCGCGGTTTTCACAGGAATGCGATCGGGGGTGGTGGTGAGCAGTACGGAAGCGGTGCTTCTGGTTCCTCGTGTTGCGGAAGGACAGCTGGCGAGAGCTTCTCCGGACTGTGCAACCCTTCTCGCGGTTGAGGCTCCTGCTACGCTTGCACCTCTTCACGGGGTGTGCACATTCAGCCATGACACAACCGATCCCAGCCGGCCAGGTTACCGTGAGGTACGCATGGCCACACGTGCACGTTCAGACAAATGTGCGCGTTTTGTAAGTGTACCTCATCCAATAGAACACTTAAACTTGAGCTATCGAGACAGGTCGACAACATCCTGTATCAGGAGCCCCTTCCTTCCCTGCGTGAGAAGGGAGCACTTCTGGGCGAAGGCGATGCCTCCAGAGCCTATCTTTACACTGGTACGCACGCCTTTGCAGACAGTGCACGGCTGTAGCGACAAACATTTGTTGACGCTAAGCGTACCCCACGTAACGCTGTTCCAGGCATTGTCCTACTGGGTGCTGTGCTCGCCGAAGAGATTCTAAGGCACATTACTCCTACCGCGCTGGTGCGTTTGCGGATTGAATCCAATAATCCAATCCCAGGCTCAACGCAGTTCCGCCACTGGATAGCTGCACCTATCTGGCCGTCGATAATGGCGCCACGCCTGTTGCTTTTGACTTGTACTCTGACATGCTCCTTGTGCTTGGTACGCAGCTTCTTGAGCTTTGTTATAATTCAAAATGCTCATCTTACGCAACGTGAGTGCACAGCTAATGGCACCCAGATGGAGACTTACTTAAATCAACCCAGTCGCCTAGCTACTCCGCCCAACCGTGTGCGCCTCTTGCGTGAGGTGGAGTATTGCTGTTACTGCTGATTAGTCTACATGACGTTAATGAGGCATGTGTGGTACAGGCAGCGTGGCAGTACCTTCGCGCTAATAGATCTGCCCGACTCCATGGTTGCGTCATACACGCAGCACCTGAGCAAGATTGTCCAATGTGGCTGTACCTTAGAACGACTTCAGACCTATTCTCGTTGCTCCGCCAAACACCTCCAGCTTTGACCGCTTTTCCCCAGGCCCAATCCATTATTGAATCCTTGGTACCCTGCCCTTCCCTTGTCTCATTCGCTATAGATTTATCTTTCTTACCGTCGTACAGGAGATGGTAGGGGAGAGCTGTGTAGTATTCAATACTATAATTCGAGGTAACGGCCGCATTGGGAGTGGTAGCATTCTCGCCCATTCATCGTTAGAAGGCCGATGGGCAATAGGGGAGAATTCCCTCGTCTATGGCGTACGTGGAGGTCCCCTACACGTACCGCCACGGACTTACGTTCAAGAACTGCCCGTACAATCCGTACGTTTCATCTTTACCAGTCTCAGTTGACAATTTACGGAGGATTCTTTTCGCCCGTGACAGCAGGATGGGTCTACCAAGTATTGTATTGTGGTAATGGGCCTAGATGACGATACTGATGGATATACTTGGTTTGGAACTCCAATTTCTCGCTTCTTGGAGATCTCAGGCTGGAGTACTCACGATGTGTGGTCGGTATGTTGTTCTATATGAAATGCTGTACTGGGATGTACCTCACTACCTACCCCAGGAAGGGGACAAAACTGTGAAAGAGCGGTTGTGGGAGTGCAGGCTGTTCCCTGTGTATGAAAAGAGCGATTCCGAATCTGTGCGAGGCTGCATTCTTGAAGCAGTAGCCAATCTCAAGACCTCAACTTCGTCACATGCTTTCGAGCGACTATGCAGCCTCCCGCGCTTGTCTCTTGGCCAAATTTTGGCTAGCGCTCTCCCGCATACTGAACTCCGTTGGCGCGAAGAACTACGTAATGCTTCTCTTTTGCTGCTTAGCGCACTTTGTTTAACCGGTTATTTTGTACTCAGAGTTCCATGTGTTGGAAGAAAAGGTGGCGAAAGTACTTCTTGGGCGTAACAACACATGTCTCCTTCCATTCTTTGAGCCCTTCGTCCGTGCCAAACAGCCTGATATTCTATATGCTCTGGATCGTGTCGCTGTCCGTGCTGCACAAGTACTTTTACTCTCTCGCCACTATTCCGTTGCGCACAAGTGACACAGAAGGATTTAGGCAGACAATGGGCTTATCGTTATGCGCACCTTGGCAGCTATAGCTGATGTCCTTGCTTCCTTTGCTGGACCTCGCGCAGGTAGCACGAAGTTATCGTCCCATAATTCAAACAAACATTGACATGAAAACATCAGGACTTAGATCGGGACCAGCTCGCAATAAGAACTGGCAAGCGGCATTCGATCTTCTTGCTCATCAACGCATGGAAGAGGCTGTACAGGAGCTGGCACAGCAGCGATCATCCTGGTTAATGTGGGAAACCCCGGAGCTGTTAATGCGCGCTGTGCGCCACTACGAGAGAGCTGCTCAAGTAATGATTTCAACCTTTGTTCAGACGGCCCAACTCCATGTTGCAGTTTCTTCTCTCTCCTCTGCGCGTGCGCCTCTCGGCACTTGGGTAAGTCCTCTACCATCCTGCGTGCAAATGTAGTTACTGAAAAGGCAACAGGTAGTGGTTGATCTCCCCGCTCGCATGGATTTAGCTGGCGGATGGACAGGTAAGCTGGCTCTTTTTCTTTTCGAAATCAGCGCTAATTTTTTCCAAATCAACGCCAAAAAAAACAAAAAAAAAACAAACAAACAAACAAACAAACAAACAAACCAGATACCCCTCCAATTACGTTCGAGCGCGGCGGGTGCGTGGTGAATGTGGTACGTGTGTTGACGTATTGTGCTTAGAGCTGGTTTTTTTTACACCTTCCCCCAGGCCATACTCATTGACGGAGAAAAATCGATAACTGGTAATCGCAAACTGTCAGTTGTGTATGCAAATGTTTTCTCAGCACTAACGATGCCAAAAACGGCAGCGAAGGCAAGAAGGGTGAAAGAGCACCATGTCGTTATTGAGGTAGGCGATGAACGCACTGAGTGTTCGCTGATCAACGATTTGGCGGATTATTCTCAGCCACTAGCTCCAGGCGCTTTGGTTAAGACGGTTTGTTATGCTTTGTGTGCCATGAATTATTGGATCCAGGCTCATATTCGACCGTCAGGTCCTTCTTTACACCGGCATTGTGTCACTCTCCTCACCGTTGAGCTTGCAAGAACAGCTACAGCAATCATTGGGATCGGGACTTCACGTTGTATGCGCGACTTCCCTACCCCAAGGTGCTCTCCCATTGTAATGCAACGCCTGGTACCTTCTGAAAACTCATGAGAGCTCGACTAGGTTCCGGTCTGGGAACGTCAAGCATCATGGCTGGTGCGCTTTTGAAGGCAATTGGAGCAGCGGCAGGCCAAGATTATAACTCTAAGTCTCTTATTCATGCTGTCCTTATGGTACTCGTGCTCCGCCACCAGCGTCGGTATATTCTGATCCCTCGGGGTTTGCAGGTTGAGCAGATGCTCACAACAGGAGGAGGTTGGCAAGATCAGGTTGGAGGACTCCTGCCCGGCTTCAAGTTTACAGTCTCCCCGGCAAGCTTGCCCCTTGTGGTTGAGGCCGAGGTCTTACCTGTGTCGACAGCGTTTGTAGACCTCCTCAACCGCCATATGGTTTGCATTTACACAGGTACGCCAGCAAGAACTCCCGGCTTACTCAATGCTGACCTGATATGGTTTCAGGACGTACCCGCCTAGCGCGCGGTCTGCTGCAGGATGTACTACGCCGATGGCACGCCAGGTGCTTGATTGACCTTGCTTTTACATCCTCGTCCTCACTAACCCGATTCTACAGATTGCCTCAAATTGTTGGCCTAACAGCAGAGCTTGTCCAAAACGCTGGCCGTCTTCGTGCTGCCCTTCTGGACGGAGATCTGCCGGCCGTTGGGGCTTGCCTTGGAGTTTACTGGACCCAGAAGAAGGCCATGGCCGGTATGAATTCAGTAGCCCACCGCACCAAGCAAAAGCCAAGGCTGCTGCCTTGTACTGATACTGGTTCTGTGTATTTGGGCTTAGGTGGTGCGGAACCGGCGGAGGTGACGGCGATGATAGACTTGCTCAAGGAGGAAATTCACGGTTGTGCTCTGGGCGGTGCTGGTGGCGGAGGGTTTTTAATGCTCATTACCAAGCGGCCCAACGACCTGGAGCGGATCCGAACGATGCTGTCCGTCCTACCCCACGCCCACTCTCTTTCGGTCCATGCCTGCACTGTCGACCTTACCCCTGCCACGGTGCGTTTGATCCACGACGAAGAGGGGATGTAACTCTTGTGAAGCTTAGGACGCAACCAAGGTTTATGCATCGACTATGACGGAGGGGAGGGAAAATTTGGCCTTGCAACTTGCCTACTGCGGAGTGACGTAGGCAGCGGTAATACCACCATCAACGAGGAAAGTTGAGCCTGTGATGTAAGAAGATTCGTCCGATGCGAGGAAAAGAGCGCTTTGGGCGATCTCGTGCGCTTCGCCAAACCGCCCCATGGGGACATGCACCAGACGTCTCTGCTTCTTCTCCTCCGTATTGAGGAATGACATCAACAGTTCAGTCTTCAGCGGTCCGGGGCCTGCATGGAGAGTGCTATTAACTTCCATTGCAGCGTTTGTAACGCAGGATGGGATGGATAGCGGTACAAAGGGCGTTCACACGGATGTTCTCACGAGCGTGAATAACAGCGAGTTCCCTGCTCAAGGCTACAGAGAAACATGAGTGAAGGCAACGAAAAGCAGAGCTCTCTCATCAAATGGCCGTACACAAGACTGCTCCCTTGCTAGCAGTGTAAGCAATCTGGGAAGTGGCAGCACCAAGGATGGCCACAAAGGAAGCCGTCTAGAAATATACCCAAACCGTAAGTGTATGATACTCACCACTCGACATCGATGCGTACGTTGATGATGGATCCACCTCCAGCACGGCGGATGGCCGGGATTCCATACTTGCCTATCTCACGCGCAAGCAAGGAACATGGTCAACCAGGTTGGGCAAAGGAAGAACGAGGGAAATGGAGACTGTACAGCCAAAGAAGACACCCTTGGCGTTGACGTTCATCGTGAGGTCCCAGATCCTCTCTTCGGTGTCCGTTGCTCCATTGTCATCGCTATGCATGATACCAGCGTTGTTGAAGAGTACGTTGAGCTTGCCAAAGGTCTTCTCTGCCACCTCCACCATGTTGGCGCAGTCGCTCGCTTTGGACACGTCAGCCTTTACAAACACCGCGTCTCCGCCTTCACTACGCACAGCTTCGACCTGAAACGCACAAGCATCAGATTGTTTTGAGCCTTGCTCGACCCATTAAAGGATGGACCACTAGGTTATGTGTTATGTTGTGATGTTATGTTATTATCTTCCATTTCCATTCGAATTGAAATTGTGTTATTTTGGAGGGAGAGGGGGGGGAAGTACGGTGGAGCGGGCGTCGGCCAAATCCACAGCGACGATCTTGGCGCCCTGGCGAGCAAAGAGGAGGCTGGCTTCCCTCCCGATCCCGTTGGCGGCGCCGGTGATGAGGGCCACCTTGCCTTCCAAACGCCGCCCCGCACTGGTGGAGGAGGCCATCATACGTCTTGCTTCCTCAACGCCCCTTCCCCTCCCCAACATCGTGCGGCTCACAGCAGTGGTGGTGCGCTTCATCCTCTTCACCTTCCTTCGTCCTCCTTGAAGCGCTCTCAAGACAAACCCCTCGGCCCCGGAACCACCCGGGCAGAAGCCAGAAGGAGGAACGAGAAGAGAGCATGCCCCCCCCATATCCCCGGGTATTTCCAGGAAAAGCCATTGGGGGGGGGGAGCAGGAGCTGTTCCTTCATCATCCCCTCCTCCTCCATCATCATCCGCATCATCATCCCTCCAATGGGGAGCAACAAGAAAGAACATTGGGGAGTATCTTACAATGCACAGCGGACCAAGTACAAAACAGAGCAGGGCCGATGAAAGGGGAACAGTGCATCATGCAAGATCCACGTCGGGCTCACCCATGCCCTCGATACACTGGCCAGCCCCACGAACGTTCGTCAGTTGTCCGCCGACAAGGATAGAGCAGATCCACGCGTACCTTTCGCAGGGGAGCGGACTGATCCGCATGATCCGAGGCGTCCAGGGCTCCGGTTATTTTGTCCAGATTGGGGTAAATGTGAGCGTGCATGTGGGCGGTGGTCTTGAGAAGAACCTCCTCCGGAACACGGCGCGCCCCGGAAGGTCCATCGTGGCCGTCAATCAAGTTGCGGTAGTAGTGCTTGAGGGGCTCCTGGTTGGTGGTGATAAACATGTTGAGGCGTTCCATGTAGCCCTCCTTCTTGCCCGGTAGAGTATCATTTGCCAGGTTTTGAAGAACCTTGGCGATGAGGATGAGCTGGCGCTGGGCTGTGGAGTGAGGCGGGTCCTTGAGGAGGCCATAGACCTGAGGAGCCATGAGAGCTGGACATACGAAGCGGAGAAAGAGGAATCCTCCGATGGCCTTGTTTGCTGCCTCCTCGTTGAATTTCTCCTTCACTTCCACGTAAACGTGGCGCAGGATATCCTGAATCTCCCTAGGCAGCGTTCCAATGGCGCGCATAAGGCTCGAAAGTAGCTTCTGCGCTACCAGCCACAACTGAATTGTGTTTACACTCTGATCGGAAGCTTCCTCCATCTTGCTCGGATCGACTTCAAATGCCACCGGTCCAAGAAGGGTTGATCCGTAGCTTCCAAGTTCCGAAGAGCTCTTGTCCCTGTCCTCGCCCTCGGCTCGAATCGCCATCACGTTTAGCTCAGTAACCGGCAAGGCGAACACGGACCACAGATATTCGAGCCCTACCAAGGAACTCGCACAGGTTACGATGACTGGTTATACGAAACGCTAGCCAAAGGGGAAACTTACCGACGATCCTGCAATACGAACTAAACAGCTTAGTCGGCACTGAGTTGGCTCGGAAGAGCGTTCCCTCCTGCACGCATGGTGGACACGGCATTGAGTTGCAAGCGCTATGCGCATCGGTGCGGAGAAGCATACCTTGTTGGACACTTGAACCTCCTTGGTCACGAAGAACTTGATGGCTTCGACGGCCACCTCATTTCCGGCGAAGACGTAGGTGAGCGCCTAAGCGTTGGTAGATGAGGACGCTGCGGTAAAGTTCAATAGCAGGAAAAGAGGAAGCACCTTGGAAACGTTTTCCGAATCCGTTGCCTTCATTTGGTCGCAGACTACGGCGGCTACGGCGAAACTCTGATTCACCAACAGGGAATGGAGAACGATTATAAGAAAAATGAAGGAAGGGTGAATGGCGAAGTTGTGGAGGAAACCTCATCGCAGAGCAGGGCTTGTAGTTCCTTGGCGTGCTGAGCCTGATCTCGATCAAAATGAGGTGACTCCAGTGCGAGAATGGCACCGAATGCCAGCCGATCGAAGTCGGGCTTGTGGGGTACAATTCTTAGCTCTCTTGGCCCTCGCAACCTGCAGCTCAGGGCTCAGTGTCGGCATGCCAACGAAAAAGAGGTTGAAATATGAGAGGTTACCTAAGGAAAAGGACGACCAATACGACGAGCAAGAGCAACAGACACAAGGCTGACAATCCCACACTCAGTCCCTGGCAAGAGTCAATGAACGAGATTAGCGGTCTGCCACTGGAGGCGTGCAAGACATAAGGCACATACCACAGCCAGGCCAATAGTCAGGCCATCGTCGCTTGAACTTGGAAGGGGGGAAGGAGAGGAGGAGGGAGAGGGGGAGGGCCGTATGGCGTTGATGCTGATGACCGTAAGGTTCCTTGTTACCGTACTCAGTTGATTTTTCGCTTGTCTGCGAGACCTTCAGCTTAAGAGAGGCACGCACTTACAAATGGAAAAGGTAGCTTACACTTGGAAGGTGCGGGTAGTGTTAGTGCCAGCACCAGGAGGGACATCGATGCGACGTGCATGCGTCGTCGAGAAAGAACGCTTCCTCCCTCCAGGTGCGGTGACAGTTGCGTTAGGGTTGGTAAAGGAAAAGGAAGATCCGGAACCAACAGGCTGCCATATCAGCTTTGTTCCCGCGGAAGTGCCATTAGGGAAGGTCACCGTAGTGTTCTGCATCAATCCGGTTTTAACAGAACACGAATAAGTTACTCCACCACGACGAGCACAGATTTAAAGTGGTCACCTGAAGAGAAAGCCAGGAGACGAACGGATCGGGAAAACCTGTTGATTCTACGACTACCGTGGCATTTTCATCCAAATACAGAGCCAGGGTGTCTGCAAGGGTTCAAAGGTAAACTGTTCATAATGGTGTGGCGTGTGGAGAGCAACAGATCAATACCCGTTACGTTGCCTTGGAAGGGGAAGTCGATCGTAAAGGAGGATATAGCTGCGCCATTTCCGTGCACTGTTAAATCGACTTTGCCCGGCTCGGAACAGATTTGCCACGACGAAAAAGGATATACCTCTCTCGCCTGGCAGGTTCCCGAAAGAGTTATCAGCTTACATTCATTCTTACGACGAGGATCTTCGGTACCCAAAGGGAGAACTGGAGAGGACCGGTCGGAAGAGCGAAAAGGCGAGCGGTCAGATTTTGTGAGTTTGAGCCTGAGACCAGTTCCGAGGTCACACAATTGGACTAAATAGATGGTCCAACAAACGGTTTAGATTGAATCCCTCATTTAGACCTAGAAAAGTACGGAAGGCGGACGTACGAGTGTGGTATCAGCCCAATAGTATTCCAGGGCGGTACTGAACGCTGTGGAGCTGCGAGTTGCGCTTCCCGTATATGAAAAGCCATCAAATACAGTGGTCGAAGAGCTAACCTCGGTGGCAGGTGATGTCACCGTTGGAAGGGATGTCGGTGGGCAAGCGTTATTCCAAAATGTGCTCGTTGCGAGGCTTTCAATCTGCTCATCCGTAAGACTTGAAGACACAGAACACAGAAGAAAACGTTACTTCATCTACGATGACGTGTTTGTGTGGAGCGGCCAGTACCCCGTGTTCCAGATGAGAACGTCGTCCACTCCCGCGAGCGCGGGCCCCACGCGAAATTGGGGATATAGCTCGTCGGCAAGCGGTGCCTCTACGACGAACGTGTTAAACAAGACCCCGTTGAAGAATACCTTGACATAGCTGCTCGTGAGCCTGTTCACCGCGAGAAAACGTAATGTTTCGAGTCAACATGAAAGGAATAACGCGGTCTGACTGTGTCCATCGTGCGAGGTTGGACGTACACAAAAGCAAAGTGGAGCCAATCCACGAAGTTCACAGGCGCAAGTGATGCTTTGTATAGCTGAACACCACTTGTGAGCGGTAGGTTGATCTGTCTGAAAAGCGAATAAGAGTGAGCACTCCACGTGCATGCATCGTTAGCAAGCGACTCTTTGATGTACATGCTGTCGGGAGGTCCTGACACGATCTGCGCGATGAGAGAGCTGTTGAGATCGAGAAGTATAGGTCCACCGCCGCTCCTCCAGGAGATATTCTTCAGGTTGAACCATGCCGCAAAAGTGAACTCCTTTGTTGGAGTGTACGCCTGAAACGAACCCACCACTGGAGACAAGATCGTGAGGCACAGTGGAGAAAGGCCCGAGCTTCTGCTTCTCAACACTCGTACCCAGCTCGCTGGTGAGAGTAAGGTACTGCGTTGAGCAGTTGTTGTGTGATCCGGTCGTCTTCAGATTGCCTGTTGCAGGTATCTGCACGCCACCCATTCCACCAACCGCACAGTAAGGAACATCCCTGGATCGTTTATGCACCACCAGCCCCTTCGCTCACGTACCGAAGTGGAGAACTGCGCGACATAGGGGCAGACACCTGGGACATATATCATCATAAACATATGAAATACAGGAATATGGAGACAGAAATAGAATAGATAGCGGTGCATTCCACACCACCCCCCAACCCACAATAAAAACACGACAAGAGAGGCCATGGGAAGGCTGAGGTGAGTGTGGGCGCAAACACAC
Organism: Acanthamoeba royreba; assembly: GCA_000826365.1. NCBI lineage: Eukaryota > Discosea > Longamoebia > Acanthamoebidae > Acanthamoeba > Acanthamoeba royreba. The sequence goes on along the minus strand of CDEZ01023090.1, from coordinate 8,371 downwards.
CTCCTCTACCACCGGGGGTGAGGAGGAGGAGAAGGAGGAGGAGGAGAGAATGGAACGCGTACCGGTGCGCACATAGTACGGGTTCGGTGGTTCTGTGTAGGAGAGAGCAGTAGGGGTGAGTTGCAGGCAAGAAGTATTATTTATTTCCAAAATATAAATATATGAAAACAAACAAGGTGGGTGTGGGGGCGAAGAGGAGGGAGAGCAGCGCACCAAAGTCCATGTAGGCGAGGAGGTCGGCGTGAGTGGGGCGCACACACACCAACAGGCACGCCCACGCGAACAACACCAACCCGGCTCGCCACCACAAGAAGCCCTTCATCATCGGCACACGCGAGGAATTGGGGATAATGAGGGGGAATGAGTGGTGTTCTTGGTGGGGGCAGCTGGAAGGGAGTGTAACGGGCGTAGCACCGGTACGACACGAAGAAGAAGAGGCGATCAACCCGGTAAGCGCTGATTGGGTGCACGCCCATAATAATATATATTAATGAGAGGGGCCGCCCAATCACCTCCTTTGTCGACGGAAATAGAAATGGAGCGAAACGATCGGGGTGAATGGGCAAAGCAAGCAAAGTTAGTACAGGTTACAGCAGGTGCGCGGTGCTGAAAAGACATCAAGGCACAGGGCAGTCTGTCCTCCACGCGCGCATCACCACGCGAAGAAGTCAACCAAAGCGGAAAAGGGGCGAAGGGCCGAAGCCGGTGAGCAGCCGTTTGCGCTGACTGTGGTGGGATTAGATGCCGCGTCAATCGAGTAGATCTGGCGCAGTTGGGTCGCGGTAAAGTTGCGAGCATCCGCCATGAGGGTCGGTCCGTCGGCTCCACTCACATAAAAGTCGACAAGAGTACCAGGGGTGGTGGAGGTTGACCTCACACTGGATTGCTGGATCTGCCCGCGTGAGACCTGCGGGAAGAACTGTGGATGAGCAAAGGCCCCACGGAGGGAAGCGGACGAGTACTCAAGTACCGCTGCGATATAAAGCTTCGATGAAGGGTAGGTATCCAAGTTGAGAGCTATATCCATTTTGCTCACGAATGATTGGGGGCTGAACTGATTGGGATCACCATTGAGCGTGTACCTCACGAGGTAGTCCGTGGGGTTGAGACCATTATCTACGAGTTGCGTCCCCGATCATGAGTCATGCAGTCAAGAGGTGCAGAGTGGATACGCACCTCCTGAACCACCTCCCGTGGTTGTAGTTGTGGCCAGTCCTCCCGTCGTGGTCGTAGTAGTTGTGCCTCCCGTTGTGGTCGTCGTGGTGGTCGTGGTCGTGGTCGTGGTGGTCGTGAGGGAAGGGGCAAGATGCTTCGTTCCATTGACCCTGGGCCCGGGAGGTATGAGCGGCGAAGTGGGCTCAAGTGGTCTGCAGTGGAAGGGAAGGTAGGTACCATATGCACATGTAACCGAAATTCCTACCGTTATCGGTGTCGTTCACGTGCATCCACTGATAGACAGGCTTGAAGGCCGCGACCGGGGCGAACGCATTGTCGCCATTGTTATCTGTGAAGCCACCAGGATACACCACATACTGGATGCTCGACCCACTGGTGAATTGAATAAACATGTTGGTGCGGGCAATGTTGGGGAAGCTCGAAACGCTGTTTGCTAGAGTCAGCAGATAGCGACCGGGAGTGATGTTGAAGGACTGGCCGAGTTTGCCTTCATATTCCGAGTAGACGTCGCCCGCCCAAGTGATGTTCGTGAGGGTAAGGGGCTGGCCGTTCGTAAAGTTCGCCACGGGAGCCCCCGGTAGGTCAGGATCCGTGCTGTTGGGGTACCACAGGAAGAGATAAACTCCCGACTGTGCAAACGTGTAACATGCGCAGCACACCCTTGACGTCAGCCGTTCGACCTGAACTCCCCACGCGAACTTGCCCGGTGGGCAGGGCGAGGAAAAGAGTAGCGTACCGACCGGTCCAAAAAGTTGTAGAAGAACCGAATGGAAGTGATCTACATATATACATATATACATATTCATATCCACGAGTGGCGCTTGCTTAGCTCCTCTCTTTTTCTGTGTAGGTGTGTGTAGGTGTGTGTGTGTGGTAGGGCAACAACATACCTCAAACGTGTCGCCCGGATTGCCCGTGAAATTGATGGGCACGGCCAGTAACTGCCGCAGGGGTGCTTTCGGGTTGGAGAGGTCGTAGGGCGGGCCCGAGGCATTGACATACGACACGAACTGCGAAACACCCGAGTTAGTCCCTGGGCCTGGGGCTTCGAAACCTATCTTTTCATAGAATGATGGAACAAAAGTGTTGTTCTCGCGTACCGCGCCGCACGCATCCAGGGGCGCACATGCGGCCACGGGGCAGGCTCGCACCCCCACTTCGAGGGGCGCGATGTCAGCTGCTGCCCGCGCCGCGACCAGCACCACCAGCACTACCGCTACACTCAATCCAAGACGCATGCTGCGGCCTTTGCTGTGTGCTCTCTTTTTGCGGTTTTGTCCGATGGGGTGTATACCTAATAAAACGCCGATGATGATGTCGTATGCGATGAGATTGCTCCGGACTTATATGAAATGAGGGGCATCGCCCAATCACTTAATTCATCCGAGAAATATAGGGAAAATATTCAGGAAAAGAAGAAGGTGGAAATCTCAGACGAAAACAAATCATGTTTTCAACGTAAAATAAAACATAAAAATAAATAAATAAAAACACAAAAAACAACACGAAGAAGACTGCTCCTCCTCCGTAACTCCATCTTCCCATCTTCCCCCATGACCACCCGCCCTACTCCTCCCCACAAGAGCGAGGCGCCCATGGAGGCCTGCTGCGTCCCTTCCCCTTACGACGACGACACCAAAGAAGACGTAGAACTGGAGGAGGATCTGGAGGAGGAGGAGGAAGAGGAAGAGGAGGAAGCCAGTGGGCTGGTGCACGTGGCAGTGGCGCGCAACAGCCCCGAACTCCTGCGGGAGCTGTTGGCCTCCCAGCCCGCTCTCGACCCCAACATGCCGTCCCCCCGCTCGGGCCTCACCCCCCTCCACCTGGGTAGTTCCCCCCTTCTATCCCTCTCTCCTCCCTCTCCTCCCTCTCCTCCCTCTCCTCCCTCTCCTCCCTCCTCCTCTATACCACTCCTCCCCTCCCCCCCTCCCTCTCTTACAGGGGTGACGGGTGGTGGTGGTGGTGGTGGGGGTGCAGCGGCGTGGGAAGGGCACGTGGGGATGGTGGTGAGCCTGCTGGTACATGGGGCTGACGTCGAGCGGACGCAAGAGCGCACTGGCTGGACCGCGCTGCATGTGGCCGCGCGACGTGGCCACGAGGAAGTGTTTGCCGCGCTGGTTGAGGCGGGAGCGAACCCGCACCGCGTCGACCGGCTTGGGTGTTGCGTGCTCTCTTATGCCGTCCTGGGGGGCAATCCCGAGCTGGTCCGCTTCCTTCTGGATTCTGGAGTCGATCCCGATGGGAGCGGTGATCGTGTTCCTGACAGTGTGCCGGGAGACTCTTTCGCTCCTCAAGCGCCGCCTCTTCTCGTACTTTCTTTGGCCTGTGCAGCCCTTAGTTGACCGCGTGCTCACCTGCTGTGGTCGTCATGATGCAGCTGGCGAGTGCAGCCGGGCATACAGAAATAGTGCAACTGCTGGTGCAACACAAGGCCAACTTGGGTATGCGCGATCATCAAGGACGCACAGCGCTCTCCTTGGCCGTGCGTGGGCTTCATAGGTAATAATTCATCCAGCGAGGAGTAATGGCGAATGACACCGGTGGTGTCGGATAGGGGCGTGATCGAGGTGTTGGTTGCGCACGGATCAGACATTCATTCACAAGATCACCAAGGTGCTACGGCGCTTCATGAGGCGGTGCGGCTGGCCATACAAGATTCTGAAAAGGACAACGCCCTCGCGTGGTCTATTGTCGTGCGCCTCCTTGCCGCTTCGTTGAGTTCCTTTGAAGAAAGCAAGTCAGCAAATGGCTTACTTGGAGAGACCTCTCTCAGGAGCTACTGTTACGGGCTGGGGCGGATGTGGCGGCCAAGGACCATCAACAGGTCACGCCTCTCGAAATGTCCGCGCGCAGAGCTGCACAGGTAACTTATTGCCGGTCGTTGAAAGAGTTGTCTGACCTACCTGCGCCGCCAGAGTCAGTTGATGGCACTGGCCCGAAAGAGCCGGCGGCGTGCGGCTACTTCGGTTGTGTGCCTGTCCGTGATCGGGCTTGCCACGAGCTTTGTGATGCTATCGCGTCTACGCGGGTGATGGATCCATTTGCCCTTTCAGGTGTACATATAGCGTTTTTGGGTTGATGTTGATGATGATGGAGCGGAGGTGATCACTCTGGTCTGTGTAAATACCTGGTAAGAACATTATAGCTCGATGTTTACGTCATTGCGACATCCCAGTGTGGTTCTCTTCACGCCAGCCGCGAGGAAGAGCAAGGGACGAATGTGCGTAGCTGTCCACACGCCACGCCATCAAGTCCTCCAAGGGAGCCAACAGCACAAGGGAGAGAAGAGGTCGTGATGAGCTCTTCAGGCCTGAAGACCGTCGGTGTTGGCGGCATCCTCTGCGGCCCTCTTCGCTTGCCGCTGGTGCAGATACTCCTCCGTTACCTCCTCTCTCGCCCGATCCGCCCTGGGACCACCACCACCATCACCATCCACCACCACCGCAGATGACCGTCAGATGCACAACGCGACGGAGGAGGAAGAAGAAGAGGAGAAGGAGGAGAGGCATCGGCGGAGGTGTACACTTGGTGGAGGCAGTCCGCCATGCGGTCCTTCTCCTCGCGGCAGGCCCACAGCAAGCTTATGAGGCGGTGCTTGGTGCACTCCACGTACGGCTTCACCACCGGGTCGCACAGCTTGTACGCCCTGCCCACCCACCCACATTTATATTTATTATTTATTATTTATTATTTAGGAGATGATGAATAAATATTGTATTGAACTATATATATTCATTTCATTTCAAATAAATAGAAACGCACCGGCGATGCTGGAGGCGGTAGATGTGGTTCTTTTCTTGGTTGGTGAGGTAAGTGGGGTCGTCGGAGGACCGATAGACCCTTGGCGGGGAGGCCGAGGCGCTGCTGCCGCTGCTGCTCTCCATTTCTTCTTCTTCTTCCTTCGTCTTCTTCTTCTTCTGGGCCCACGGGAACAGCTTTTCTTTTCCTGGAAAAGAACTGGAGGAGCTCGAGAGGCGGGGAGGGAGCAGCTGGTGGTGGGTAGTAGTGGTGGGTTGGTGATGGCGTGGCGCAGTGCGCGGGCTCGGCAGTACATGGTGAAGGATGTCGTGCCGGTCCCCCTCTACTGCTGGTCTGCTGGCCACCACCACCACCACCACCCGATGGTGAGGGGTCATCGTGGTGGTGGTGGTGGAGGCGGTGGTGGAGGAGAGAAGGAGGCGTCCGCCATCAGGCGGGTCGGGGTGAGCACGCCCCTCACCCGCCCTCCTGTGTTCGTGGGAGCGCCCTACCACCGCTGGTTTGAAGCTGTCTACGACTTCCCCGGTACGAGAGGACCCCTGCCCTCCCTTTGGGAGAGGAGGGATCGAGGTCGCGCGGGTGGGAGAAGAGGGTGATGATAATGATGAGAATAATGATGATGATGATGGTGATGGTGTGCGACCACTGACATGCGCACAGTGGTGTACCACCGACCACCGCGGATCACAAGCGCGACCAGCGGCCAGGACTCGTTCAGGATGAAGACAAGCATGACCGGAGAGGTCGTTGACTGGGTGGCCGACTACGGTGGCGGCCCCGGTCTGGGTTCGCTCGTGCGCGGCACTCCCTTTGGGCTGCACGCCTTGCCTGTGCCCTCCTCTCCAGCGCACCATAGGGCCCTGCGTGCTGAACTGGCATCGCAACTCCCGCCTGCCTCCACGGTGTGGCTCNNTAAGCTTTCTCGGTGGTACTGTTGTTGATTCACGAGAAGATGGGCTGATCTGTGTAGCTGATGACAGGCGGATTCCCTGGTCCTAGAGGGCTTGCCCTCAGCACAAAGCGCACTCTGGAGGGAGCCGTCTCCTGTGCAGAATGGCTACTCAGTGCTGGAACACCGCTGCCACGTCAGTTGGGCCTTGTGTTTTCACGCTCCCCAACCTTGTTTGCTGCGTGCGCATTCCTCTGCAGACACAGTCGCTGTTCTGTTTGTGTGCTTATGTTTGCCATCAAAGCCCAACACAGGATAACTTCTCGCTAATCCCTCTCGATCATTTGGAGCGTGTACTGAGAGAGGATGCGGATCAAGCAAGCTCGAGCATCCATGCACATTTTGTGCCTGATGGCCTTCTTACGGCAGACGCCTACGGAGAGGTACGAGTACTAATAAGCTATGGCAGTCCTGCAACCGATGTTCATGCATGCACCTAATTTACCAGCTGGCGGACTACTTGCGGTCTTGCTTTCTGCAACTTGGGGAAGCTGGAGGATCCAATCAAGATGAGGAAGCAGCTGCGCTTACCTTGCAGCATGACATTGCAGATTCAGTGGACTCTGTCCTGCGAGCATTGCAAGCTACATCCAGCACACTGCGACAATTGCAGTCTCGTGGTACGGATTCAAGACTCTGGGCCAACGTTCCGCAGGTGCTGGATGATGAACACGATGGAATTCTTACTTCCACACTCGTCACACACTGGGCCTCGGGAAGGCGCACACGATATCAATTTCATCCACTCAGCCAATCTGCACTTCTGGCGATAGACTATAGTGTCGGTGCGCTTGACGAGCAGCTTGCACAGGCTCTCAACAAGCGTGAAGACTATGATCTTGCGGCAGTGCTCGTCCGCGAGATCGCCTTCCTCAAACATGCTCGGCTGTATGCCCGCACTTTCGTGGGAATGACTACCTGATTTTCAATATTGCCCATGCCCCACTGTGCCCCCTTGGTGCATCACTTGGTGCATCGTACAACGAGGTGCCCTATGGTCTGAATGCAGCCTCAAACACCAGGCACTGATGCTGTTCTAGTGCCGTTCGCGGATCTTGCGGATGAGCTCATCCTTTCGTTTGGCCTCACCTTCGCGCCACGCATCCCAATTGTCCCTCAGGCGTTCGATCTCTCTTCTGGCTCCTCGGCGCTTGCGCTTTCGTTGCTTGTCTTCAGTTTTCGTCTGTTTCGAAGTTTGCGCTATGGGGTTGGTGGTCGGTCCATCTTCCTCTCTTCTCAAGCTGGGCGGTTGGCTGCTTTCTGCAGTGAGTGGGCAATGCGGAAAACGCCAACAGTATGCGGAAAACGTACGTCAGTCTAGTGTCACCGATCCAATTATCCACTTCATCTTCATTGTCTTTCTGTGCCTTATTCTGGTTCTCGATAAGGTTCCACCTTCCCGTTTCACCCTGCAGCAGCTTGGCGCGGGCAAGGTGGGCACGTTCGGAAGCAATCTCGTCGCGTTCCATCCGCCTCATCTCTTCCCATTCACGTCGCTCTTCATCCAACTCTCTCCGCTCCTTCTCCAACCGTGACCGCTCCTCGTCGTTCTTGCGCTCTTGTTTTCGAGCCTCGTCTTCCATCATGTTGATCTTGTGCTGTTGTTCCACCAAAGCCTGACGTGCCAGTTCCGTCTTTTCCACACTCATCTTCACCGTGGCCATGGCTTCTTCGAGCCTCTTGCCTTCTATAGTGAGCTGCTCTTGCTCTTTGCATAGCTTCTCTTGGAATTGGCCTTGATCGTTTTGCAACTTTGTCCTCTGCGATACTAAATGAGCCTGTATCCATCTTGAACGCTCGTTGACCTGTCGCCGCTCGTCATCTATGCGCGTCCATTCCTCCTTTAGGTGTTTTTCCGCTAGCTCGCGAGCGCTTTCTCCCTAACACTGAGGTCACTCCGTTCTTTGGCAATCCGGCACATTTGCTTGAGCCGCATGTTCTCAAATGCTTGCCTCTCCTTTTCCAACCGTGTCTCCTGTTCTATCAACCGGCTATGTCGTGCTTCAAGACCTTTCTGCTGCTGCTCTCGTTCGCTTGTGAGTTGTTGTCGCTCGTGCATGACCTTGCTTTCACGTTCCGCTACTTGCCGTTCGCGTTGGGCAATGGCACTTTCTCGCTCTGCCACGAAACACTGCCGTTCAGCAAGCCTCACAGACTCTTCGGTTTGCTCGGTGGGACTTGACTTCACTGTATTGCCGATGGTCATCACGCAGCAGTGACAAGGCGGAAAACCCACAAATGGCCTACCTGCATTCACTTGAGGAAAGACGGAGGCGAATGGGAAGAAGGGGATCAAAAACTTGTGACACAAGGCCTGGATCACAGATAAAATTGTCAGATGGAGAAGCAGAAGCCTGTCAGCTTGTCTATGGACCGATGTACCTCTTGGGGAGTATAGCGGCGCGAGGGATCGTAAATGAGGAATTGCATGAGGAAGTCGGCAAAGACCACGTTGTTCGTTTTCATTCGCTTGAGCAATCGTCTCAG
>CDEZ01023087.1:1990-28384 GCA_000826365.1 Acanthamoeba royreba | reverse complement strand
CGAAAATCTAAGACAACGAGTGGGAGGACCAACCCCGAAAAGATGAATAAAGAAAAAGGTGTTGAAAAAAAACCAACTGGTCTCCGAGACTAAACGATGGGCGTCCATCGTTTTCGTTCTTTCAACTCCGAGATTTCGTTTTCGATGATGTTTTACGGGAGGAAAGGAAGCCGAAGGGGGGGGTTGAAGGAGGGGTGAGTCGGTTTGGGAGATTGGGGGGGGGAGGTTGGGGTACCTCCATGGGGGTCTTGTCCTTGTCCTGTTCTTGACTCCGCCGCGTCACGGAGCTGCCCTTGTAGAGACGAAGCTCGGTCCGAGAGAGGACGAGGTATACCTTTTGCCATTTGGAGAAGAAGCCCTTCTTCATCTTCTCCACATGGCCCTCCATCAGATTCTTCCCCCCGCTGCTCGAATCTAGCTGCAGCCGCTCCAGGGATTGGAACATGGCGGGATCCATCGTGGTTCACCAACAACTGGCCCTCCCCCCTTTCTTCTGCTCGTGGAAATGTTTGATGAACGGAAAATCCAGGAGTGTACTTAGCTGGGGGCTGGTAACGTGTGCGGGGGTTGGCTACTAAACTGTTTTTTCGCTGCGGAGACCGAGGCCAAACCTGCTATCCAACCGTGAGACGAATTGTTCTGGTTTACCCTATTCAAACATAAAATAAGATTTAATAACTATACCGGTTGGCATAATTTATAGATTTATTTCAAATTAATTTTCTTGAATATTTACGACTTTTTTACTAGCCGTTGAAATGATAGGTAATGTAGGTCACACATATCTGGTTAGGGCGGATACTGCACTCTGGTGGTGAACAGGTTGTGATGTGTGTTTTCTGTTCAACAAGAAACCTGATCTTCTTTCGAGATCGGGCTACACCGCAATGGCTCAGAGACCATGGTAGCTCTCATCCTCCCTCTCATCCAGGTTCACAGACTCCATTGACTGGTAGACCGCCGTTCTCCCCCGTCTCCGTCGTAGCCAGATCATGAGCGCAGCGAATCCCAGGGTCAGCAGGCACACACCGACGATGATCGCCGCTGCCACCCCGGCGATGGTGCGGGTGCTGGGACCATCGTCTCCGTCCGAGCTCGCGCAGCCGCTAAAGCTCAGCACGGCGCTCCGATCGGGTGTGACCTGCCAGCCCTCCGTTCCTCCGCCTGCAAGAGCGTTAGAGATGACGATAGGCGTAGTAGCATTGTGCGCGGCTTCGCTGTCGATCACGACCCAGCCAAGGCCGCCGGGCAAGGTCACCACGAGCCAGTAGTAGCGATTGGCCTCTAGCAGTACGCCATCAGGGTCGGTCGCCCGAATGGTCGTGTTGCGGTGCTGATCACCGATGGAGAAGGTGACACTGGACACGTCGAACGCGTTGCGGTACAACACTGACCCAGGACGCGTGCCGGGCGCCTTGCCGGCGCTCGTGTCGTCGCTCCACACCTCGATCGCCACCAACCGTGTGCCGTTCGCTGTGGTGATTCGTACATTCCACCATCAGTGGTCAGTTATGTTCATCAACGAAGGACCAGACAGACAAAGAGGTTGCACTGCAACTGCCCATCATGAACAAGTGTGTGAAAGAGAGACCTTCGGAGAAGAAGGAGGACGTGAGTGAGGTGACGCGTAGGCTTGAGCCGTACGTCACCCTGAAGCCCTGCGCCAGCATGGTCTCCATCTGGAATCCCCCGTGGTCGTCCCCGAAATTGGCCGCCAGCAGCCGCTCACCATCCTCCCCACACACCCCACCTGCCGCCGTGCCTGACGTCACAAGCACCCCCACCATGACCCACCACACCACCCATGCCGACCGCAGCGTCCGTCTTTTCCCCATCGATTTAGATAAAGAAAATAAAAGAAATTAATTTCACTAACATTACGTAACCTCTTACAAATTGTGTAATTATTTCAAATTTGACGAAATCCTTCGTTATCGCTTTTCTGTCGTTTTTTCATTTTCTTCGCGGACGAACTGCCACGTGTGAATATCCGCGACGTGTGCGCCAGGCGTAAATAAATAGAAAAAAGATTGTAAAAAAAGGTTATGACCATCCGAACCGCGAGCAACACAGGCACGACAGTCGGGTGGCGGAGGTGGTTGGGCATGGGGTGGTGCCGCGTGCTGCTGGTCCTGTGGGTGCTCTGTGCGACCACCCTCTTCATCCTCTTTCGACCCACCCCGCAGCTGCTCCGACTTGCACCCTTTCCACATCAAAGTACAATTGATTGTCTTTAAAATTTTCATTTTATCTATTTTTGGAAAATCGAAAAAATAATATCCTATTCTAAATAAGACACAAATAATTTGTTTATTATTGTGTAAAATGGATGTGAGCTGATCGGGATGAATGTTGGCGCAGGTTGGGCTTCGCCAGAGACTCCGGCAGAGTCGCCAAAGCTGAGGAACGACGCAGCAGGGAGGTTGGAAATGGAGTACAGCGGCAATGCTGAGATGGCCGCCGATGGCAGGAAACAGAAGGTGGAGCCGACGATCATTGACGCATATGCAGAGCAGCTGCGCCGTAGGAAGATCGCGCAGTGGCATGAGACGGCGGAGGAGCTGCGAGCGCTGATGGATTATCCATTCTTTGTTCCGGAGACAGCGCCCGTGCTGTTGCCACCTGCGCCTTCCGTGTCATCTTCCGTTGGTAACACTACTGCCCTTTTCATGTAGATCAACTGATGGATATGTCTAACTATCTTGCTTGCCGCTGCCAAACGCAGAGGTGAAGGCTGTGGATTACGGTGCATGGAATCTACCTCTTCCTATCTTTCCCAATCAGGTAACATTCAGGAGGAACAGAGTGAACTGTTGGCACAGAGGCACTGATCCACGTCAGCGTAGAGCCAAAAGAAAATCTTCTTGGATTGTGCGGAGAAGGACGCATACCTCAGGATGAGTCTAGAGCGAAACAACTGCTCTTCCTTTGGATGTCAGCGAACATGGTATGACGGCAACAACGTTTGGGAGGGGGACGGTTGCGCTCTTACGTGAATAACGCATTCCAGGAGTGATCCAAACCGAAAAGACAGCATGCCACTTGAATTCCTTCAAGTCGATTGGGAACAGTTCACCAGAGGGCGGATCATCTATGTTTCTAATGCAGCAATTGGTAGAATCAGCGAATGCAAAAGGTCTGTCTGCTGTTTCCATCGCTTATCACGACTTGTTCTGGTTCACTTACCATCCTCTCAGGTTTCCACGAAAGGAAGCAGAAAAAGACTTTGAAAGAATTTTCGTTCCTGTCGATGGTACGATTGCAAACTGATTCTCAGTTTGCATGATCGCTTACACAGAAGCGAGTACAGGCGAACTGCAAGAAGACGTTGTAATATATCTAGTGACGGAGAGGGGTGGAGCTTTTCAACACTTTCTCGATACATTGTTGCCGAAGCTTATCCACGCGCTCCTCTGGCTGCGCCCGCATGAACGGGAAGTGTGCAAAATTATGGTAAGTTCACAATCCTTGTTGCTTCTCGATATTCGAACTCAAGAGTTCCATCATTCAAGGTCCCGAAAACCAATGACCCAATCATTACCGAAATCCTAGAGGTTGATCGCACTGTCTCCTTACCTTGATTGGTTTATATTCCTCATACTTGGTTTTGCTTTTCTCAGCGCATGGGATTCGCTGGACGCATTCTGCAGCCATCGGAGGGGGTGTCGGCTAGGTATGTTGATCATTGAGTACGTAATCCTTTGAATGATTAGCCTCATGTGCTTCTCGCTCTTTATCAGAAAGTGGATCTATCCATGCTTGGCACCCATACGCCACCCTTTCGTATGGCGTTTCATGGCAGGCATGCTCCTCGCCCGCCGAGCTGACGAGGCCGCCCCGTCAAGTGAGAGAAAGAAAATTGTATGGCCCTTCATTTTGTTTACCTTCGCTGGTTGCTTGACTCAAGTACGTTTGCAGGTTTACTTCTCACGATCCTTAGATAACACGGTTGAAAAGGCCCAGCGAAGAGTGGTCAACGAGGAGTCTCTCATCGATGCTCTGCAGGAGTGGATCAACGTACAACCTTTCCTCATGGAAGTAAGATGTATTGGTATTGAATGTCCGCTGTCCTCTTTCAGAAGCGAGGCCGAGGTGAAGAGCTTGTGATGTATGATCACAGGAAGCTTTCTTCTCCTCTACTGAAGGAGAATGTTGATCTTCTACAAAATGCCATTGCGCTCATCGGTACCGGGCTCTACAAAAGACCAGCACCTGCAGTGTCTGACCTTTATCTGAACTGGCAGGCCCATTAGGTGGAAGCTTGGCGAACATGTTGTTCACTCCGCCGGGCGCGTTGGTTCTCGAGTTCTACCCCGTGAAGCCAAGCTGCTCCAACGTAGCTCTCACGCCTTACTGGTACATTCTCTTCGTTGGCCTGCTGAAAGGGTCCGTGTCTCACCTGTGTCACAGGTACCCAGCGGCCATGCTTGGGCATCGTTACGCGATGCTCGTTCCCGATCACCTCTACTCTGGAGACAACATGCGGGTCGACGTCTTCGCTGTACTTGACGTGCTAGACAAGAATCTGTCCTGATGATCAACTTGGAACGCCGACATGATGGAGAAGCTTCCAGCCCAAGTGCTCTCTTCTCCTCCTTTTCATCTGCGGCAGCTTCGCTTCTGCATGGACGTACGCCAGGGTGCACAGGGCCACTCACGAGGAGCTCGTGCTGTTGCCCTTTGCTAAATGACCTTTCCGCGTGAGTCAAGGATGACGAGGCTGTCGGGAAGAGGCCACACAAGGGCAGAACGGGCGAGCCACGGTTCCAAGCCCGTCAACATGGACACCCTTTTCGCCGATACGGCTACCTGTGTATCTAGGCCCACGAGGGCCAACAATCCAAAGGATCATGTTTTCACTCCGCCCTACGATTGGTCCGGCCCCCTCCAACGAGCGCCCATTCCGGACATTCACCACAAACAATACAGCCACCAAGTTGTGGTCTTTGCATCAAAGCAAGAGAGTGACACAGAGAACGGAGCCTAGAAGATGTCGGGTGTGTTGCCTCCTGAGGCAAGAAGCATAAGGACGGCCTGTCGAGGGCAGGAAGTGCGGTGTCCCCGTCGTGATGGCGCACGCTTCGTCCTTTTGATCATCGCACTGTTGTATTGCTGTGGCACCGGAGCGACGCGCGAAGCGTGCGACACGCAGCTGGCGGCCTACTACCCGGCCAACCGTAGTGTCATCTGGGTGACCCCTGTCATGACCCAGGGCTTCACCGTGATGGACCGTACCCGAATCTTTTCCTTCACCTCGGCCTTCTTCACCGTCCGTACGTAACTCCCTGCTGTCAAGATACGGGGTTTCCGGTTAAAAATTCAAAATATGTTCATTTAAGTCGTATTCACATATTTCTAATATTTTGGGGTAATACCAAAATCCAGTCAATGGATCGACACTAGAGTCAGCAGAGATCTACCCTGACGCTGCTTCGAACGGGACGGCGACGATGCCAGGGCCGGAGCCTCTGGCCAACGCCACCTTCGACGTGACCAGCGTGCTCTTTGACGCCGACGACGATTACAAACGCCTGCGCACCTTCAACACTACCGATCCTGATGGCATTCTGCTTACGCCCGGTCAGTATTGGCTGGTTGTGAACATGCCGAGCAGCATGGGCTGGGTGTGCAACTCGCTCGCCGGGCCGGTCGACCCGCTACGGCCGGTGAGCGTCACCAACATGATGAGGTGGCCTCCGAACTGGTACAAGATGCGCCGTACGGCTGTGCTGAGCTTCGATGGATGCTACATTGTGCGACCGTCTCCATCGCCTTCGTCTTCGCCGTCTCCGAGTGTCGCGCCCGCTGTCGCGCCGATCACGGTCAACGTCTCGACCGACTTTGACCGCCAGCAGCCCACCATCAACATGTCCGCGCCCATCGGTTCTTCTGTCGGTGGAAGTGGTGACGGTGGAAGCAATGTCGGCACGACCTCGGTCGTTTCCAGTCTTGGTGGCATCAATGTCGGTAACTCGAGCCAGACGATCTCGAGTACGTCCCATCTGTCAGACAATGACAGGACTGGAAATGATGGTTGTGTTGTTCGTGACTCATCTCTTCATTCTGCAGGCTTCGAAGTGACCGAGGTGAATGCGACCTCCCCTGATCAATCCTCGACATTCATCTATTCAGCCAAGCTTGATAACGCCACGACGCTCGCACAGTCGTACACATTCTACAACGCTAGCCGTCCAGGCAACTTCGGAGGGCTCAACTTCACCATCAACCCGAGCTCGCTCAAGTGGTCGATCAGCCTCACCAACGAGGATCCGGAGCACACAAACACGGACGAGCTCACGCTCCGATACAGGCTAGCGGCCGTCTTCTCCGGAGATGACGTCAACTCTGCAATCCCGGCCAAGGGCTACTACGCCAGCGCCAAGAGCAACCAGCCGCGAATCAACATGACCACCTACATCATCCCGCTCTCCACGCTGTCTGCTGCCGAGCTCCAGGTCTTCGATGTGGCGCTCATCGATAATGAGTTCACTCGGATCGAGCATCGGGTCATCCTCGAGAGCAGCCTGAATGTGTCTAACAACAACGGGGACGGTTCGCCGAAGGAGCTCGCGGTGTACGTGCTCGAGCTCACCTTCCCGCCGTTCAATCAGTCACTCTTCTACGATCCGAGTCTCGGCCTTGGCGTCCTGCTGGGCTCATCTGGTCAGAACTCAGGTGGTGGCGGAGACAACAACGCAGTGGTGATTGGAGTCGCCGTCGCGGTACCTCTCGCGATAATCGTCGTGGTCGGCGTGGCGGTCATCGGCGTTGTCCTGGCCTACTGGCGCAAGCGACAGCGCAGCGGCATGCTCCGCTCTCGCATGTCCGTGATTCACAGCCGCAATAATGACCTGGATGACGATCTTTAAGATAACACATGCGCGTGTGCGAATTGAATGTAATCTACATTGATCACTCCACTCCGAGCTTGAAGAACCTCTACACCTTGATGCTCTAGAGACCATAGTGGTTGTCGTGCGAAGCCAGGTCGAGTTGGCGATAGAGGCTGGCTTGTTTGTGCTTCCTTATCCACCCGACCACGGCAGCCGTGCCGGCGGCCAGAAGGCACACGCCGGACGTGAGACCAAGCACAGTCCCCACAATGGTCCCCACATCATCGTCATCCTTCTTGGGGACTGGATTCGAGCCGTGCATGGCGCAGCCCTCGAAGCCGATGACGGCGCTCTCATGTCGGGGCTCCCATTCCTTGTCCCCTCCCTCAGTGAGCACTGCAGAGATCTCGATCATCATCGCCGGGTCCTGCGGTGTGACAAATCGGCTCGTCACCCACGAGAAGCTCATGTCCCGCTCTCGCAGCACAATCCAGTAGTAGCCCGGTTCGAGTACAATGCCGTCGGCATGCGTCGGGCTGACCCTGATCCGCTTGTGCTGATCACCGCGATTGATGACAATCTGCGAGGCATCAAAGGTGGCATTGTGCATCGGTGCGCCTGGCCGCGTTCCAGGCGCAGTGCCATTGATCGTGTCGTCGGTCCACATCTCGATCACGTTCAGTTTGGTCCCATTGTCTGCAGCGATCCATTCACTATCATCAGCCCATGTTCATCAAGTTAATCAATGCACCCTCCTTCACACTTATGATCATGATCACCGCCATCACCCGCTTCATCACTGACTAGCTCCTTCCTCTTCCACCTAGAGACGTGGTTCTCCAAGAAGGAGACACCGTCACGATGGGGACATAGAGGGGCCAGGGGCACGCACTGACGGGGAAGAAGGAGGAGACGAGGCCAGTGATGCGGCACGCCTGTCGTACGCGGAAGCGTTGGGCCACCTCGGAGTAGAACGGGAACACGAGGGCGGCCGTCGGGTAGTTCGCCGCCAGCACGTCACCACATGCTCCTCCATTTGTCGTTCCCGCTGCTGTCGACACGTGGAGGAAGAGACCGAGCAGGAAGAGGAACAGGACGACCAGCACCACCTTCATCATCATGGATATGGATACCCTCCCACGCTGGTCTTTTTCTTTTG
This sequence comes from Acanthamoeba royreba, assembly GCA_000826365.1. Lineage (NCBI taxonomy): Eukaryota > Discosea > Longamoebia > Acanthamoebidae > Acanthamoeba > Acanthamoeba royreba. The sequence goes on along the minus strand of CDEZ01023087.1, from coordinate 20,392 downwards.
GTACCTAAACCCGTTTACAAGTTGGCGCAGCTTCGCGGCGATATATTGGTCCCAAACCGATATTGATGGGATTTGACATATCTCCATATGCTGATTGGTCCGGACATAAACATAGCAAACAAAACAGTTTCAAATTTACGAAACATTTACAAAATGAACTTCAAATTTTATGAGTGATCGGCGAGCCAATAGGTGCTCACGTACTACATTCATCATTAAGTCATTAACCACAAAAATACAACAAATAGCCCACCAAAGTGGTATGAATAAAGACAATAATGGAAGTTTTGTAAAGGGTCTTCTTTTTTACTAAATTGTTTGCTTTCTGGATCATATATTTAAATTATATATTTATATAAAATATTTTGACTTCATAGTGCACATTTTTATTAAACCTATCACTAGTGGCAATAAGATCTTTGGTAACTCTTCTTTTTTCCCATGGGGCACTCACAAGATCCCACAAATGGGGATCATTTTTACGTTGTAAATAGGGCATCATTTTAGAAATTTGAAACAGTTTTGGAAACATTTGTAAATCTTAGAAAACACTTTAGAATTTGTTTCTCATTTTTTGAAATCGGATTGAGATGAGATGCAGGGGCAACATGGTCAGCCAGCACAGCAGCCGACATCGGCCCAGCAACATCATCAGGCGGCGATGATGTCCATGATGCAGCACGCCCGACCATCCACATTCCTCAGCGGCAGCAGCAGCAGCCCCTCTTCATCTTCGTCGATGCCATCCCCGTCTTCTTCATCTTCGGTGTCGCCTTCGATGCTGTCGAGCCCCTTCGCCTCGACTACCGCGGCATCGGCGCACAATCCCCACAAGATTACCTTCCACTACACCAATGTGGGCACCTACGCGGCTCCCACCTCCTCTTCTGGTAATTTAAATTACTTTTACAAATTTCCCAAATTTAATTTATTTTTAAAAATTTTAAAAAATAAATTAAAGAGCACCTTTTATCTTTATAAAAAATAATTTTAATTTCTTTGTAAATAGAGAATAAATAATTTAATAATTATTTGATAATAATGAATGAAAATACACAAAATATGTGATTAAATAAATCTTTTATTTTATTGAAGGAGCAAACACTGACGAGGGAGAATATAGGGACGTCCTTCATTCCGATGCAGCCTATGCAGCACCAGATGCAGCAACAACAAGCGCCGCAGCATCAACTGCAGCAGCAACAGCAGCAGTCGTACCAGCATGTGCAGCAGGCACAGCAGATACAGCTACAACAGCAGCAACAGTTCGTGCAGCAACAACAGCCACAGGCGGCAGCGGACATGCCGGATCCGATGAATTACTTTGTTGTCGGACAGCAGTACTTGCGGCAGGACATTCAGAACATCTTCAAGACGCAGAGAAAGGGACCTGTGGCCTCGCCGCACGAGAGTCTTGCCTATACCTTTCTCTTCACGCGTTTGCGTCCTTCGAAGGACGCCACCGCTTACTGGAAGGACAATATGCTGTACTATGTCGGTACTCACTCCCTGATACCCTGCGAATGTGGATCGTGTGCGTTGGCTCTGATCGGTGTTTGATGGCGATGACTCACAGGTGAGGGTAAGACCGGGGACATGGAATGGAAGGGTGGGAACAAGGTGCTGCGGGAGAGCCCAGCAAAAGGGAAGCGCATACTCGCGTTCACCTATGTGGAGCGAGTAGCCGGAGCGGCGGTATACGAGGGGTACGAGCTCAATGTGGACTGTTGTAAACCCTGCATGTCTCACAACGCCTATTTAGGGAGGTAGAGCTACATGGATTTGACATTGTGGACGAGCCCGATCGAGAAGATAATATAAGGTGAGCTATTCAGGTGCTTTCCATTAAGGTGGGCTAAAACATTAAACGCGCCTATTTAGAAAAGCGTTTGTATTCAAGCTGGTACCTGTTGGCGGTTGGACGCACGAGGATACTACTCCAATCACAGCAGCTGCTTCGAGAAAGCGAAAAGATGTACCGTGTAACTCTCCCGATCACCGTTAGCGAAGCTCTAATGTCTATGATGGTCCCCAAGGTTGGTGAGCAGACAACAGAGCACAAAGGGATGTTGACTCGAGCCAAGAAACAGGAGCTTGAAATGCTGCAACGCTATGAGCAGCAGCATCAACAGCAGCAACAGCAGGTGCCTGGAACATCTCCAACTCCTTTGGCGCTACCACCCACGGTGCACTCTCTCGTCTTTATCTTTTCGTGTAATTTACTTATGCCTGCGCATGTACAGGTGATGAATTATCCTCGACTCACGCCACAACAGCTCCAGCAACTAGCATCTGGGATCAATCCTTTCCCGGTACCATGATGCGGATCTCCTACTGTGAATCGCTGTCCCTAATGCTTGGGCATACAGACGCAGGTGCAGCAACAACAGCAGCGACAAGCTACAACTTATCAGCAACTTCCCTATGCAGCACCTATGCAAATGTCCACCAGCCATTTACAACCTGTGAAGACGGAAGGCCAGTCGCATGTGAACGCTCCGCCATCGCTGCCCATAACTCCCAAGCAAGAACTACAAGACGACCGTGCCGCAAATCATCGACCAGTGGATCAAGTCGTACTCCTGGCGATGATGCGAGAAGCCATGATGGCGGATAAGCGTGCCGAGGAGCTCGAACTCTGTCATGCCAAGATCGTGAATGCCCTCACTCTCGAGCCACACAAGTACATCTTGCAGTAATACACAGAAGGCAATATTAACCATTTGTCGTTGTTGTGAGGCTTTATTTGTTGCTACGGCCACAGACTCAAGCATTGGTGTAAAGCAACTTAATTCAAACTTCCAAGTGTTTGTACAAGTGATTGCAGGGGATAAGGATTCCTATCCTTGACGGTAACCTTGCAGAGTGCCTTTGAACCACATGGCCACAAGGGCGAAGCATCCAGGTTACTGGAACTGTGGCAAGCAAAGAGCGTGAATTGTAGTACGTCGAGGAGTAATACATGTGATCCAATGTGACGGATCCCTTCATTTAATCTTCATAAACATCATTGCGATTGTGGACGCCTTCTTCTCGTTCATCGTTCGACTGTTGTCTGTCGGCATGGTGAAGTCGAGCTTTTCGCAAGGCCCTGCGAGCAAGCTCTTAAGAATCTGGCCACCTCTCTGGAGGAGGAGGAAGAAGATGTACCGAAGCTGAGGATTCTTGATCAGTGTGTACACCAGGAACCACCTGTTCCTCGCTCTCATCCTCCGCGCTATCATCTCCTTGTCATCTGCCTCCTCTTTCGAAAGAGACGGAAGATCGTCATCAGTCTCCTTATCAGATTCTTCATCACGATCATTGATTTCCGGCAGTTCCTCTACTTCGTTGTCGGAATTGTTGACCAGCATCTCTTGCAGCTTGCTGGGACCGTGGTCAGGTAGCTGTAAGAGGCTTATCTTCTCCTCATCCTCATGTGTCGCCTTGTCCTTGCTGCGCTTGTTGTCTGCTTCGTTCCTCAATCGCGCTAGCTCTGTCACCAATAAGAGGCACAGTTAAGCCAGAGACATCACACCCATCACTGTTGTTGAGGAGAAGAGAGCGCACTCTCAAGAAGAAGATCAACGAACACGTTGGCCACCGGGTTGTTGTACTGCACGAAGGAGAAGGAGGATAAGGAGAAGGACAACAGGGTGAGCAGGAACTTGATTCAAGGAGAGCACAGAGCAAGAGGAAAGCACGCACGCGTGCATCGGACACAAGCAATCCAATCCATGCCGAATAGCCTGACCAACGTCAATGTAGGTAAACAACTGGAGTCGAATGTACATTTGGTGTGGGAGGGGCGTTAATTGGTACCGGGATCCTTTGAGGAGTAACTTCCGATGGCAGGCATATCCAGCCTCACGAACGACAGAAGCATCTGTCCTCCATCCCCTTCTGGTAAGCCTCATCACCTGGAGGCTCATTGGTTGGTTGGAGGTGGCGTACCCAGGCTATCGCGGTGATCAAGCGAATGACAACACTGATAATTCCACCGAGCGTACTCAAGAATGTGTTTGCATAGTCAGCAACTGAGAACCATCGCCTGTGGCGAATGCTGCCTCCTGGTCCCAACAAAAAGTGACCCACAACTCTGCACGTGCATTCGCCCATGTTCATCATGTGGTGCGCGAGAGTAGCAAGGATGAAACGAGGAACGCACATGAAGCGGAAGAGGAAGAGGCAAATGGAAATGATGAACGATGCTGTGGCAAGCTTCTGCAAAAGATAGCTCTTCACCACGAGATCCCACGCCATCGACCTTGTCACGTACAGTAGATGTGCATGAGTTAGGTTGAATCAAACATACACGGAGAAGCCATAGTTACCGGAGGGTATCGTTTGAGATCACAAAGATGCCGATCCAGAGCAGCACGAACACGCCAAGGAAACCTGCCGCAGTGTGGCTACATGTAGACGACAGGTTGGCCGTCATATGTTAGCTCACACAGTCACATAGTACTAGGGAGGAACGCGAACTTCATCACGATGCCGATGAATGAAGATGCTCCAGGCAGGCCGAAATCTTTACGTTTCGCTGGATAGATTCCTTGCCTCATCAGCATCATCTGATCAATGCATAGCTCTTTGTCAACCAAGTCTACCTGTTGGCCAGTCATGAAGAAGAAGAGGGACACGTACTTGCTTGCGATAGGAGCGACAGTAATGCACGAGAATGAGCAAGCACAGCGCGAGCGACAGGAATGCGGCGGCCAGGCCAGTTGAAAACAGGGTGTCGCGAAGATGTCCGATCACTTGAAGATCCACGTTGATACTGATGCGCACAAGCAGTGACACCAGCGATCCCCACAGATCCCCAAATGCGGAGTTGGCAACTCCCTGGCCCTTCTGTAATGCTTCGACCTGAATCAAGCAACATGATGGCTCATCAATCAAGCACCTAAGGCGGGAATTGGACAAAGAGGGGCACAGACCTCCAAAGAGACAATGTAGTTGTAGCTCTTGACCATAAGATAGGTCACATAGAACATGAGCAGTATGGCTGCCACGAACACGTAAAACAGGATCATCAGCGACATCGACATGCCCACCACGAACCTATTGGCGTGAATGCGCATGTGCAGTCGATTAGCGAGAGAGTCAGTACAGATATTGAGCAGTACAAAGTGTACCGTTGAGGGTAGAAGAATGAGTCGCGGCCCTCCAACGGAGCGTGCCAGTGCGTATTTCTGTGCATGGTCCTGATCTTGGTCCATAGCTTCTGTCTCCAGTTGAGCGATGCCAAGAACTCCTCCCTCTGCACTTTCACAGCCTGCTTCTCTGCCTTCAAGAGCAATGCTCGGTTCAGTACATACATCAACATGTGAAAGAAGCATTTCATGTGGAATGGACCTGAGTGGCTGGGATGCCAAGAGCGCGTGCGCTCTGGAGCAGCTTCCGAGTGTGTCGCCAGAACATCGTTCTCCTTGCTCTGTTGAATCAAGACAGATCAATCTCCTTGTAGATAGCATGATAGAGAATTCAGAGGTCAGTACCGATAATGGAAAGGAGTGGTCCTCTTCATGACAAAGATGATGAGCATGATCGAGTAAGGCACGATCGGCAGCAAGAGCATGATGATCACGAAGATGCGAAGTGTCTGCAGGTACGGATCTGTCTGCCCTGTCTCGTATCCCTGCCACACACAATGCGAACAACGCAGAGGATAAGGCACAGTACTTTCAAAGAGTGAAGAGAGGAGTACGGTGATGATTGTATACAGAGCAACGGCAATGAGGCCACTGATCATGAGGAAGCTAAAGCACATGAATCCCAAGGTGGCATACTTGTTGCGCACCCAGCCGCTGTTGGCGAAGAACAGAGGAATCACGAGAGCCTGCCACAACCAACATTCACACTCATCAGTTCGTGTCATAGATGGGAGCTTGATGGTCAGAGCGTTACCATGGCGGCGTAGACGAAATAGCTCAGGTACTGCAGCGATGACTTGTCAGGTTCGAGTTCGTTGTAAACTTCGAAGCTTTGCGAACTGACTGCAATGCCGGCGCACACGAAGATCAACGCGTAGTCCTGACTCGTCCCGTCCTGATGATCAAACAGCCCAGCATGGAATGAATTGTATACGAGGCTCGAATGGGTAATAGAATCGCAGAAAGCGTACGATGAAGTGTAGATCAGTGAAGTGATAGTATCCTTGGTCGTCCGTTATCAGCGACTGGTCATAACGTAGCGCTGACTCCGCAGGATATGTAAGCACCTCAATCGTACGGCCGGGCAGGCCTTTGCCATCGACATCGACCACTTGAAGCACGGGCTGGCGGAGTGAGTTAATCGCTCTCGCGACATTGTCGCTGATTCGCACTTGGCCTGAAGCGGCATCTGGTTGCACCATGATCTGTACTGAATGAACCGCATTCAACACCTATACCACACCCGTTGCGCGTGTGTAAGCATGATCACTATGGTGGAGACTCTGTGTATGCGATCATGTATCCATCGTATACCTGGAAAGTGGCTGTGCTATCACTGGTGACCGAACTGCTCACAGAGCGGAATCGAAGGGAGTAGAGGCCAGGAATGCCTGACTTGAGAATGAGGAAAAAGTGCGCTGTTCCGGTCGTCCCGGTGATATTGAAGGCCTGCCTCACTTGTGTTAAGTCCTGATGAACTCAAGAAGAGTCATCTTCCTCCAGAGGTATGTCCTGTACCGTGGCGTAGTCGAGGGAAGCGTAGCTGTCTTCAGGTGTTTTGTCAAGAATGGCTTCGATCATGTGATCTGCATTGATTGGAGGCAAACATAATAGTAAGGCAGAAGAAGAGGTCATGCGGCAAGTTATCTCCAGGACAAGAAGGAGAGAGACCTGCCAGCGGGCTTCCGGAGCTGATCGTGGCCGTCACGGATACGTAGAACTTGAAACGCATTCATATACAAGTACGTACACACAGAGACGACCATAAGTTAGAGGATTTGATAAGAAGTCAAGGGATGACGAGGGTACCGATTGGCCAACGTAGATCGAGGATGGCGGTTCCTGATTCAACGCGATGCGCGAAGGAACATCGACAATCTGGATGGGAGAGATATCCAGAGGCTTCGTTGCTGCACCTCCCGCTACAATTGCTCTGCAGCAAGGTTAGGTTAGGATCAGAGGTTCCACTCAGCGCTGCAGAAGAAGAACCACAACAAGAGTGGGGCTTGCGTACTTGAGGTACGCAAAGTCTGAAAGGCCGTAACTGAACGCGAATTGAGAGAACTTCAGGTTGCCATCCTTGGTCGATGCGAAGCTAGAATGGACGATGCCATTCTTACTTAACACGTTATCAAGCGTGAGGAAGCCTATCATCACGTTCAGAAGATCCACACCGCCGTCCACAGAATCTGGCATTCCAGTCATCTGAGTGTGAGTCTCGTTTGTTCTTGAATGGATTGATGAAAGAGAACGAACCGGACGTCACGCCAAATCTCTTCGTGCTCGTGCATGTAGATAGTGCCTGCATGGCCATCTGATGATGAGCCGATCTCATCGCGTGATGGGCGGACACCGATGTACTCAGGTTAGCGCCAGTGGGCATTCGCACAGCGTAGACCTGGATTGTAAGTGGAACCGGCAACGGAATGCCGATGGACGCTGTGCCTGATGGCTGCTGCACGATCTTGATCNATCTGCATCTTGTCGACCGTCTCTAGTGACGAGCTAGGTCCGATCGGTCCGACCGCGAATGGAGATCCCGAAGCGTAGGAAAAGCAAAGGGTGTACGTGCCTGCATGTGCCTGTGTAAGTCTCGGAAGAGATTGGCAAGGTGAGGGAGGGAGACAAACCAGGAGCAGCGCCAACAAAGCCGAGAGCGGCGAAATGGGCAAGACCTTGAGAGTCTGATGGAAGAGAGTATGACGAGCCTGGTTCAACATTGCTTGAAGCGTTGACGTCGCCGACTAAGGCAAGCGCTTGAGTATCGCACAATGCCACTTGCACAATAACATCAGCCACAGGGTTGCCATTAGCATCCTCTACCTGCATGAGATGCATGTTAAATGGTTACTGTCTTAGATCAGAGTGATGATATGTGTGTGCTGATGTACAAGAATGACCGGCTGCACGGTGAAAGGCACGCCAAGGCGAGCCACGTTCGAATCAAGATTGGCCGCTGGTTGAGTGACAATCTGAAGTCTGGCCACTGCACAAGACCATCAACATCAACGCGTCATGATCCTCTTGTTTCCAATCAAGAAGTGAGAATTCAGGTCACCGTACCATTGCTGTTGATGGTCATATTGAACTGAGGGCCGGGCTCTCCAGCCACGGTCAGTGCAAACAAGAAGTCACCTGGGTAGCCCGGGGCTATAGATAAGAGCAGAGTATCTGCGCGAGAGAAACATTTAACGACAGAGAGAACATGACTCCACGTCAGTGGTGCTTAGCTAGGGACTAGGAAGAGGAAGAGAGAGCACGTACCATCGGCCACTGTCGTGAACTTGAATAGCTTGTTGGGCGGAGTGGCGTCGATCGAGTTCAAGTAGGAGAGAAGGACTATGTTGGGGTCAAGTCCATTCAGTATCTGTCCCGCATAGTCTCGAACCTCGTACTGCAATTTTCAAGCATGCTGAGATCGCAGGAGATGGTGCTCATGATGTTGGCAGTTGAGATATGTACCTTAACTACGAACTCAGTGGATGTGTTGCTGGTGACGGAGATGAGCTTGATGGAAGCGACAGGATTGATCAGTTGCACTTGGTACAGATCACTCAGGCAGCTGGTGTTGGATTTAAACCCAACCGCAACCAGAACACCGACTTGAGTGAATCCTAAACAAACAGTCGTGATGCATAAGGATAGTCGTTCATCACCATCATCATCACCATGTGGAGGTGCGGCGTACCAGAGCTGACATTCATGTTGGATAAGCTCGCGTAACCAGTTGAGTTGCTAACGGCAACTGTATTGAACATGATTATGTTTCCATTCAGTTCCATCACCGGAACTAAAGCGAAAGAGATACACATGAGAAAAAAGCTCAAGTAAGGAACGAGGCATCAGTGAGAAGCGTACTGATGAATACATTGCTCACTGGCTGCCCTGCGTAGTTGACCGCCTGAACAACGAGCTCCGTTGGGAATGGCTCTCCAATGATGATCGGTGATGGCACAGAGATCATACGGATGAACCCGCACTCGGACAGATCCTAATGTGGGCCAGGAAGCGTGTACGTTGAGTTGACTCCACTAAGTATAAGATCGAATGCTGATGGAAAACATCAACGCGTACAACGGGAGTGTTGGAAAGCTGCAAGCCCACAGGCTGCCTGCTCGCAATGCCGTCGACAGAGAGTGAGAGTGAGAGGGCCTCTCCGCTCTTGCCCTGCGTGATGATCATGCCGCTGAACGTGGCTATTCCGTTTGTTCTGTTCCAGTTGAGGTAAGCTCCAATGTACCATCAAAGACTAGGCGAGGGCGAGAGTACAGGGAGTCAACGGGAGAGCCAACAATGTGAGCGTTGGATGAGTTGAATTGATAACCAGAGATGGCCTTTCCTTGGATGGGAAGACCCTGAATGGATGGAGAGCGAGCCATGAGTCAGAGCGGCGTCAAGAGGCGGGCACGTGTTAATACCTTCTTATCAAGAACGTAGACGGATGGAAGAGACGTGATAAGTTGTCCCAACGTGATGTTGATGTCCTGTGTTTCCCAGATGGCGATCACTGTCCTCACTGTTTTCTCCCATCTATCAGACTCAACTCGAACAGTGAAAGGAAGGGAGTCACTGGTGATCACCTGAAGTTGTGACATTGATGTTGTCGGACTCGCTGGAAGAGATGCCATCGCAGTAGAAGGTGATTCGGTAGATTCCTGCTGGTCCTTCCTGATTGAACGCCAAATTGGGGAAGTGCGCCAGGCCATCCTTGTCAGTCGGCTGAGAGAGGGCATGGTAGAGTTTCTTCAAGGGGTTCTTTCTGGGCGTAGGCACGTATGGAGCCTCCCGCTGCCCAGCTGTGATGGAGTTGAGGTTGAGTGAAGGTAAGTCTTGACGCTCCCGATCGAGTGCTGAGAATGTGTACCAAAGAGAGTGATCTCAGCGATGACAAGCTTGCCTTCCAGTGGCGCACCATTGGCGTCGTACACGCCTACCACCGGAGTGAATTCCACCTGTGTAAACGCCCCATTGATCGATCAGTCCTGTCACGTTCTCACCAGCGACAGCATCTTTGCGTACAAGTTCTTCAATGGTGGCAGGAGGCGATTGTACAATCTTGACCACACTCACTGCCATAACACGCGCAAGAAAACCTCATGTCGGTGACCCCACGCGCATCACATGTGTAATAATCACATACCGTTGGTGGTCAGTCTCATCGGCTCAGAGAAAGATGCGAAGAGCGGCAAGCTGATGCTCTCGCACAACATGATGGGATACTGCAGAGCGTAGTTTGCTGCCTTCCAACGCATGCGAATGGTGGCCTCGCCTGACTCGTTTGTCATCATATCGCCGGTGTTCTCGATTACGCCTGAAACATTCATGCCCAATCAATCATCAATCGATAGTTATAACTCCTATTGAAGCAGCATCTCAGCCTGCCCTCCTTACCAAACTTATTGGACCGATAGTCGGGCACGTAGGAGACGCCCAAGTTTTCAAGGTCACCTGCAATCAGCGGAGGTGCCAGTAGCACCAAAGTGCGCCGCGCCAACGGCAGGCCATTCTCGTCAAAGACCTGATCCCCATAGGTGGTACTCTCAGTATGAGGTGCGAACAGAGCGCGCAAGATGGAAACGAAGAAGGTGAGCAAGAGAATGCATGTGTACCTGAACCTTGAACGTGATCTCCTCTCCCACCGCCATCGATGACGGTATCTGGCCGAGCAACGAAATGGTGACCACTACATTCGGAGAAAGAAAACACGATCAGAACCGGACTTGCACATAAAGTACGGAATGGACAAGTATCTATACCGGTGCTCTTCATTTCCACTTGAACGTGGGTGTTGATGGACTCAGACGTGATGGACAGGTTGTAGGAACCAGCCACTCCGCTTTCGATCGTCATGTTCTTGAGTATCGCAAAGCCAGCCGAGCCACTCGTTCCGTTGTTGCCTGTTGGCCCACAACACCAAAGAGAAGATAAGCCTTGAGGAGAGATCCGGATGGGCTGGTGGTGATCGTACCTGAGAGAGGCGCCTCGCACACAAAGCTGTACTGCATGTCATGCAGCGTAGGTTCAATAGCAGTGCAGTCTGAACAGATTCATCACAGAGGAACACAGAAGAAAGAATGTTGAGTGAGTTTCATTCATCAATCTCTCAATTTGTCGCACCAATGTTAATCCCAAGCGATGGCGCGCGCACGTTCTGAATGGCCATGCGCACCTCGGCGTCTTTGACTCCGTTCCCCTTGAAGTTGACTACGCGCACCTTCACCACGAGACAATAAAACGTGAGGGTCTTGATCAAGCAACACATATATAAGGAACATTCAATGTCACTTGACACACAACCCAAGTCACACACATGTTATGTGTGCATGCATACGAGCGTATCTGATTTGAATGGAACACTGAACTGGGCTGATGATGGCGGAGGCAGCACAATCCCCACCGACCACACCCTTTGGTCGCCAAGCAGTTGCAGCGGATCCCTGAATACTGTGACGTGGTTCATCCACAAGCGTCAGAGTTCCTAATCGCTCTTCTTCACTCACACTGCATTCATGGTTGACAGTCTGGAGAGGGTGGTGAGACATCGTACTGGGGCTCAGGAGCAAGGTGAATATGATGGAGAAGAGCATGACGAAGGTGATGGCTGTAACAGAACGCATGCGCACCTTGTCCTCCACCGCATCGTAGAACACCTGGTTGTTGTTAGTGTCATTTTGGCGCGTTCGTCAGTACGTGTTGGTCAGTCTCAACAGCATGTTCGATTAACATGGAAAAAAATGAATGTCGGAATGAAAGTTGGTCAGCTTTTAGCTCCGATGAGAATGCGAGCCATGTTCAGCGTAACAGCTGAGGGAAGAAGAAAAAGAAAAGAAAGAAGAAGAGCATCGCACCGGGACAGTCAGGCGTCGAAGTGGTCGAGGCAGCATGCGGCGCACACGTTCGTCCCATGCCAGTCCCCGCCCCTCCTCCTGCCCCCCCCCAAAAATACAATGTATTTCAGTTCGTCAGCTTCACTCCATTTCTTTTATATTAAATTATCTGTGATGGTGAGGATGAACACCTGCAGTCTGTGATACCGCGTCTTCATGCTCGCCACAGCGTGGTGTGGGCAGTGACCGGTTCACCACTGTTGTGCAGCAGGTACTCAGTCACGTAGGCACTCGGTGCTGTAGCAGTTTGCGTTTTACCAAGGCTTTGAGCTCTGGGAAAATTCCTTTCATATCTGGATGTCTGCCAATGAGCTTTAAAGAGAAGATTAAAATTAGAAAGAAAGGAAAAAACACAAGACAGCCACAAGAGAGCAAAATGACCAAGATGCAATAGGTGGTTTGAAAAGCAGACAATTTTTAAGAATGTAATAATATTTAAATTGATTTATTTTTTATTTTTAAAATTTAAAAACTATTTATTTTAATAGTAAATATAATTAAAATAGTATATTATTAATAAGCTTATATTATTAAGATTACTTATTTATTTATTATATAAAAATAATATTTCAATTTTTCATATTAACACTTTAAAGTTGAATTTTCTTCTATTATTTAATCATATTTAAACAACAATTAAAAAATAAGTACCAAACTTGGACGGAAAATTTGAGGTAGCATGAAACTGTTTTGTGTTTGATGCAATTTTTTAGAATTTACAAGAAAAAGCGGCAGAAGCGAGTACACACAGAAGTAGCGGAATGCTGCGCGCGGCAGGAGCAGGCTGTCGCCTGGGCGGCGGGGCACGCGCCGCCACCAACGATCTTCACATCTGCTGCACATCATCCGCATCATCATCCGCCACCACGTCGGTCCCCCATCGCCGCAGCTGCGTACCCGTATCGCCCTCTTCCTCGTCATCTTCCACGCCATCTTCATCTTCACCCCTGGTGGTGGTAGGTCCAACAGGGTATAAGGCATCATCGGGGGTCCCACCCTCCTCCTCATCCTCTTCTTGTGGTGTAGCATCGTCCTCTTCTACGTTGCTCTTGTCCCACCACCAGGCCTATCGTGGTCCCGGTATGCGATTCGTCCTACGAAATGCCCGTCCCATTACAATTAGCGGCATTAGCAGGGGTGCGGGCTCCACCGCCACCACCTTTGCAGGTACACACAATTTCATTCATTTAAATTGGCTTTTGGTGATATCTAGATCAATTAAATATTATTCTTTTATTTTTCCTAAAAAGAGAAATAAACAAAAATAAGTAATACAAGTAAATAATCACTAATAATGACTGTGGTGCAGCACGACGCCGCATGTCGAGTAGCCCTGGTCCGAACACCAACAACAATGGTACGCAGTAGGCCACTGGTGCGCGGGTCTCCTTACCTGTCCGTTTCCGCTAATCCTGGTTACCTTCTGCAGAGGTGCCACCACAGCCTCCGCACGCAGCGGCCTCGCCTTCCATCTTCAAGCGGATTTATCGTCCGCTCATCATCGGTGGCGTGGGTATCGCTACCTTCGCAGCCACGTACGGTACGGAGAATAAATGGACACCGCCAACGTTGTGCGTTGTTCACTCACTCGTGTACCCTTACGACTTGATGAATAGGGTTTTTCGAGTACAAAAAGAAGTACAGAAACTACTCGAGCTCTTCGGTTATGGGTAGATTACATACAACACATATGTTATAGGCATGAAGATTAACAATTTATTTGTCTTCTTACAGATGCAATTTCGCCTCCCGTGTCAGGCGATCTTGTTGATCAGATCGCGAAAAAGATCAACTCCAATGCCCAGCTCTCCACGATCGCCGCTGGATCTGGCCCGATCACAGAGTATCACACGAACACTTTTGCTTGTACGCTGCTCAACAGAGCCTCATTTGCTAGCTATCCCGACGTGGCTAACGCTTGATGCTTCCAGCAAACTCCCCGTCCGAGGACAGGCACAACGAGTTGTTCCAAGATCCACAAATCTTCCATGGCTCTCTGTTTGGTATTTATGACGGACACTCAGGCCAAGCAGGTATTATATCATTATAACTTTCACCCCAGCATAACTGGCTTGCAGGATCTTAACATTCGTATTTGTATAGCTTCCGAGTTTGCGAAGAATGAGCTCTTTGATTTTGTAAAGCTGGAACTGGGAATCCTCAAGCTCAAGCAGGAGAGGTTAATCGATTCGCTTGTGAAGGAGCCGGAACTCAAAAATAAGATCCTCGAATATGTCAGCAACAATCCTGCCAGCCCTGAGCTCTACAATGATCTCAAAAACATCATCAACAAGCAGGAGAACCTTAACGCTGCTCATAAGGAACAGTTGCTGGGACCATTAGATGCGCTCTTCAATCCCGAGAGAAATATAAGTCAGTCGCTCCAGCTTGCTTTCTTGCGAGCGGACAACTACNNNCTCTACGAAGCTCTGCTTGACCCGGACAAGCTCAAGGACGGCTTCTCAGGCGCATGCGTGTTACTTGCCTACTTCCTTAATGACCACATCTACGTTGCGAATGCTGGTGACTGCCGCGCGGTGCTTGGCAGAAAGCGGGATAACTCTGGGTATACTCCCTTTTTCTTCGTGCGAAATTCACACTGTTCACTTACATTCGCTCTTTCCAAGTGATCCTCTGAAAGGTGCAGACACACGAAGAGTATGGGAAGCAATTGACCTGTCCAAAGATCACGGGACAGAGAACTTGGAGGAACGGAAACGCTTAATCGAAGCACATCCCAATGAGCCTGATATCGTACTGGACGAACGCGTCAAGGGAAGTCTGCAACCCACGCGAGGCATTGGTGACGGTCTCTTTAAGGATGCCAACTTCAACGATGGTAAGTTTCTCGTTCCTGTTACTTCTATCGTTTTATTCACTTGATCGAACTTCACAGCGCTCACACACAAGCTTGAGAACTGGCATCCTCCCTACACCACTGCCCTACCCGAGGTTAGCATCCACAAAATAACTCCAGGTAACTTCTATTTCCACTCGCAATTCGATCCTCCTGCTCACAGTGCCACATCACAGCGGATCAGTTCGTGGTGCTAGCAACAGATGGCCTCTACGATTTCTTCACTAGCCAAGAGGTAGCTTGGCACTTATCAAACTCTGAGAGCACTTCATCCTAAGATCTCTGTCACATAGGTTGTCGATATGGTGGGTCAGTATCTTGACCACATTGCGCATCCTGAAAAGGACACTGGCCCTGGCTCGCATCGAACACCCAGCAGCGAACGTGCGACCCATTTGCCTTTCGTATTTCATGTTTCCTCTACTGACGCTATGTGCAGTTCGGCTGAAGCTGCAGGACAACGCCAGTAGCTACATGATCGGCAGAGTGTTGAATAAAGCGGGCTATGGCAAGACTCCAGAAGTGCGGATGAACTTTTGCATTACTCTGCCCAGAGATGCGAAACGAGGTAATATACATCTTCCTTGTTATATTCCCACCAACGGCTGCTGATTGTGTTGGTTTCCTTCGTCTCTTCCTGCGTTACCATAGGATTTTATGATGACACTACCATTACGGTTATATTTTTGGGACCGCGTACCAACCGCGGAGGAGCTGTACAGAATGACCCCTCGCATCAGCACCAGGGCGGCGCGGACAGCCAAAATACGGCAGGCCTGGTTCGTCCTGTCGTGATGGATCGGGTGGAGCGGCTGATCGAGCAACGAGTGCAGGAGGATCGTGAGAGCGGAATGGTGTGGAAGGCGTGGCATCAGTCCCTTAGCGGACAAAGCTAGCAAGCTTCACTCCTCCGAATAACATTTTATGTTCGAGATGACGTCCACGTGATGAGTCTATGTACACAGGAGTGGACGGAAGGAGATGAAGAGAGGCATAACAGACATCAACCATCCTGGCGATCGGAACGAACATGAGTGGGACTGGCGACGAGATAGCGTATGTCCGACGTGCGCACGAGCGCCTCGTCGTAGCGGTACATGGGCGTGTTGAGGCCTGACATCTGCACGAACTCTTGATTGGGATCCACAGCACCCAGTGTGCCCTCTACCGTGGTACTGTACGCACACGCAGCCAGGCATTAGTGAGTGTCTTCTCTACTTCGTCTGCCTCCACTCCCCATCTTCAATTTGCTCTTGTTTCCCTACCTCTCGTACATATGAAGCGTGGTCGGCTGGCTGACGAGGCTCAGCCAGAATCGCAGTGCGCGCGCCTTCAACCGCGTGTTGGCTGCCTTGTCCTCCTCGCTCAATGCCACTGCTGTCGTTGCTTCGCCCGACGTCTCTTCCGTTCCAACGGCCGTCTTCTCTCGCTCCTCTTCATACTCCATGTTCGCTTGTGGTGTCTATTTTGTTTCGAACATCGAAAATTTTGTGCAAATGTTTTCCGCGACATTTTCTCTACTTTTTCTTTTACGCCGACAGCAGCAATCAAGCAAGATTTTCTTCATTACCGGCCCCATCTCTACACATAACAAGGCAGACACCATGAGGTACGCATTCTCACATCTTTCCTCCCTCTTTTGTCTCTTTTGCCTTTGTCACCTTTCGACTGCCGGCAACCAGCCATGATTGTTGCCCACAATCATTCATGCCGCTACAAAATCATTTTTCGTGTTGATTCATTTCTCTGACTACTCACTCTATCCTTTGCCACTGTCCTTTTTCTTCCATCTTTAAGGCATTCATCCTGGCAGTCCTTATGGTCCTTTTTTTTTTGAATTCAGTTTTAGGCTCTACTTGCCATTTTGATTTTTAATTTTTTGAGTCTTGATTGCGAATAATCTAACGTACACTATGATTCCCGCTACATAGCACTGCGGAGAAGCCAGAGAAGAACGAGGAGGAGGAGTTCAACAAGGGACCACTCTCGCTGTTGGCTGAGTCTGTGCGGACCAACTCGCAGGTCCTCATCAACGTGCGCAACAACAAGAAGTTGCTGGGCCGCGTGAAGGCGTTCGATCGTCACTGCAACATGGTGCTCGAGAACGTGAAGGAGATGTGGACTGAAGTGCCCAAGAAGGGTAAGGGACAGAAGAAGGCCAAGCCCATCAACAAGGACCGCTTCATCAAGAATATGTTCCTCCGAGGGGACAGCGTCATCGTCGTCCTGCGCAATCCTCTCGCTTCTTCCTCCTCGGCGCCTGCCATCACCTCCTCTTAACGCGCTTGTTGTCAATCCCATTTCGCTGGCATGCAGCTGGGCCCTTCCCAACAATGACAACATCAACATCATTAGCCGCGTCAGTAAGGTTCTACATCAGCACACTGTCCACTGTATGTGCGTGTCTGTACATTGGTCATGCGGTTCTTCAAGCATACGCAGGTTGTGGCGGGTAGTCGACTAGGCAGGAGGGCCATCCCACATCCATCCTTGCGCATGTGGAATGGTTTGCGTATGGATGTCCTTCTTAGCCTGCGGTGCAGCCTTCGAAGGTCCTCTCGCAACCAAGGGTGTACACGGACGGAGGAGCATAAGCGAGAGACTACGTGCTTATGCGAAGGAGGAGAAGGAGGATATGAGTATCACACTAGGATCAGTTGAGGGCTCATGTTCAAAGTATCAGGATCATGCCTGTAATACGCACATGACCATCGCACTTCTGAATGGAAAGATCTGAAAACAAAATGCATTTGCAAAAGAGAAGAGAAAGATCTGAAAACAAAATGCATTTGCAAAAGAGAAGAGAAAGATCTGAAAACAAAACGCATTTGCAATAGCGAACAGGGATGGGGAAACACGAATATATTTCACATAATTATTTTGTGAAAACAAAGAAAAATCTTGGATCCCGTGCGTGTAATTATTAAAAAACAATAAAATCAAATAAAATAAAACCAAAATGTACAAAGGGTACAAGGGTGCCAACACAGAAGAAATGAGTCACCACGACGCGAGTAGTGCTAAAGATGCATCGTACAAGCGGCTCATCTCGGTCGACGTCGAGGCGGCGATGGCGCAGGTCTTTGAGGTGTTCACAGCGGGCGATGGAGGGCACTACACGGCCGAGAACCTCAAGAACGTGTACCTCTTCGGGTCCCGCCTCTACGGCGTCGCCACCCCAGACGCCGACTACGATCTCATCTGCGTCGTAGACGGCGAGTACTTCCACGGCAGTACAGGCCTCCCTCCATTTTATTTTGAATTTTCCTTATTTAGCCTAAATTCACATAAAATTTTATTTGGAGTGTAAATATAATAAAAT
Organism: Acanthamoeba royreba; assembly: GCA_000826365.1. Taxonomy (NCBI): domain Eukaryota; phylum Discosea; order Longamoebia; family Acanthamoebidae; genus Acanthamoeba; species Acanthamoeba royreba. Next base: position 2,191 of record CDEZ01023087.1, on the reverse strand, counting down.
ATTTTTCGTATGAAATGGTATATCACTGATTTGGTGTGAAAATGCACACAGGCAAACAGTTTGAAGACACGAGAGAGCTGGACCGGCAGACGGGAACGGGCAAGTTGGAGGTCACTCTCAACCTCTACCACATCCAGTTCTTCAAGGGCTTGGTATACTCTCCTCTCAAGATCAAGGTCATGATGATGATGATGATGATGA
>CDEZ01023086.1:0-15917 GCA_000826365.1 Acanthamoeba royreba | reverse complement strand
TTCGGAGAAGTATTCAAAGGGCTACTGCACGGCAAAGAGGTGGCCATAAAGCAGCTCTTCATCAAAGATAAGTTGAACAAGGAAGTTCTCGACGAGTTCAGAAAAGAAGTACAAATTATGATGTACGTTCCTTTCACCTTCATGCTTTATCTCATGCTAATCGGTTCTGATCATCAGAACGCTCCGGCATCCCAATATTTGTTTGATGATGGGCGCCTGCACACAACCAGAAAACCTAATGATCATTATGGAGTATATGCATAATGGGTCTGTGGATGGTTTGATTCATGGCAAAAAGAAGAACTTCATCTCTCTCGATCAGCGAATCTCCATGGCCAGAGATTGCTGCCTTGGAATGGTACCGTAATCTGATAGGCTGCTAATCTAGAAGGACCCATCAACTAATCTTTGTGATTGAATCTATCAGAACTGGCTGCACCAGATGAATCCGCCATTCCTTCATCTTGATCTCAAGCCAGCGAACTTGCTGGTCGATAAGAATTGGAACGTGAAAGTAGCTGACTTTGGTCTTTCTAAGATCCAATCGGGTCACGAGGATGACGGTATGGCTGGTGGCTCTCCTTTTTACATGGTACGTCGTTCCAGATTGTTGGCCTCCTTTGCATTTGGTATGTAAGTACTGATCTCCTCGCTCATTTAGGCGCCGGAGGTGTTGTTGGGTCGTGGGTGCGATGCAAAGGCCGATGTGTATAGTTTTGGCATATTGTTATGGGAGATGTACACTCGCGAAAGTACGCGCTAACACATCTCACTGAAGTGGTGACCGAAGCTCACCGTTCGTTCCTTTAGAACCCTGGCACGATATGTTCGAGGATGAGGACGAACTAATTGCTGCAGTGTGCGATGAGGAGGAGCGTCCCAAAATCCCTGAAGACTGCCCTCCAACTTTGCGTGAGCTCATCGAGTCATGCTGGCATCCTGACTCTGAGAAAAGGTGAGCATCCAGCTGCATGCCCTTTGTTCCTTTTTGTGTACTAACAGTTCTACTCAGACCCACCTTCCAAATCATGCTGGAAAAGATGGTGTTCGAAAAGATCCTGATTGAGCATAGCCTTCACGAGCCTGCCGGTCGCGAGTTTTGGATCAAATACTTCCTCACGCAAGTACAATCATCCTTACGTCCACTTTATGGCTACGCTCTCACACTCAAACGTTCACAGACTAAGGTTGAGTGGATCGAGTTCTGGACATGTATGATATCTTATCTTAAAGTGCCTCACCATCTCATCCTGCCCGATCTTGACCCCAGACTGGGCGCGTTCAAGAAGCTTTTGAGTAAGCCCTTTGCTCTCCTTTCTCCCCCATGTCTTATCTAACCTTGAGCTTACTTACACGACAAGGCGATGAGTACTCCGAGGAGGATACAAAGGAAAGAGCCATCAACCCCATTGTCACCGTACGTAGTCAAGCCAAGCCTCGGCTTCAGGAATGTCAGCTGATAAATGTTCATGCAGAGGGACAACTTTGCCAAGTTCTTGCGCTACTTCGGGCCCTTCGAGTACACCATGCTTGAACGGTTCCAGGACCTTACTTCGAAGCCCTGGTGGCACGGAGACATCTCTAAGAAGAAGGCTGAATCTCAGCTATCAAAGGCCAAGAAGACCGGTCGCTGGCTGGTGCGCTATTCTACATACCCAGGCGACTTCATCATCTCGGTCATTACGATCAAGAAGAAACAAACCACTTTCCAGCACTGGGTCATCTCTAACATTGAGGCGCCAGATGGTGCAGCTCCCCTTCCTCTTTTTCTGTTGCCTTCAGTGGTGTGACTTATCATTCATTACAGGTAAGCTGGTTCTGTTGCTGCCTCCCAAGGATTACAAGAAAGAGCTTAATCTGTCACTACCGGAGGACCGAAAGGAGCTGCTGTCGTTGGGCAACCTACCCACCTTTGCCTCGATTGCTGAAGCCATCAAGGCCAAGCGAAAGGAGCTGGGGATCAAGAATACGACCAAGTTTATTGAACGGACAAAGACCAACGCGCCTGTGGTCATGCCTGCCCTTACCAAGACCAAGCTCGGCGGCAAGGGCAGCGGCGTCTTCCTGCGAAGCGGCAAGAAGTGAGCCTGTCACGTTTCCTGCCCCTCCCCAGCTTCAAGTGCTGCATATCAACTGTGATAAGCCAAAAACAAACTCATTTTATTCTTCGCAAGACGCAACCCTTCTGATCCAAATGTCGTTAGTACACATCACGAGGTGTGCGGACGCGCAGGCTTCTCTCCAAAGCTGACAAGTTGAAGCTCTGGTCCCAGCTGTGGAAGAGAATCTGCTTTGTCGTTCTGGGCAACAGCAGCATGCCGTTATCTTCGAACCGACCCTGTTGCAAGCGTCTGTGTTAGTATGACGATCATCAAAAACCCCTGGCTCGTGTGTGCGTACAGGAAGCGAAGTCTCCAAGAACACGAAAGGCGCTGCTACGTCGGAGGTGAGCTCAATGACCGCCTGATCGGCCTGGGTCGCGGGGCTCACCTTGACGCTGATCTGCGCCTTGGGCAAGGTGCTCTAAAGCGGCGTGAAGACAATGTTATCTATCTCCCTTGTTCGCCACAAAGAGGAAAATAAACCGTACGTTGACGAGGTTTTCAAGATAGTAGACGTTGGAGGCCAGCTCGCTTCCTGACTGATCAACTGCAGAGAATGTGAGGAAACATTCGGCCCTCTGCTTACACTTGCCAGCAATCAAAGCGGAGATTGAATCCCTGTTGGTGACCGAGCGATGGTTAACAATAGGTCAAGAGTCCATTAATGAGCCATGGGGAGTATGATACGTGGAAATGGCCTTGCTCTCCAGAGAGCCCAGCGAGAACGGAGTTTTCTTCATGTCAAGTACAGTGGGTGCATTCCATGACCACAAGCTTGTGTAAAGGGTTCCCGAGAGCGGCTAGTTGAAGATTTTCAGTACATCAGTGTATGCACCACTCCAATGTGAATTTACCTTGTTTACATCGCTGGTGAGGTGCACATTAAGCTGATCACAAGGTAGTTCGAAGGCTGAAACAAGAACTGGAGCAAAGAACTGCTTAGCGTAGTAATGAAGAAGCTTCCATCGCCCTCCGTACTCCAACGAGCTCCAGGTTGGGGCTGTGTTCGCACATCTTCCATATCAGCCCCAATCTTTTCGTACACATCTAAAGAGAAGTGTCCAACCTTGCCAGATATCGTTTAACTGCCAGTAGATGGCGCCCATAGTATTGGCCGCCATCCCCTTGCTCCGCCTGTAGTGCTCCGACTGCGCTTTAATGCAAAGTGCCTGCAATTCACAGGTGAGTCTTTCATGAGTTTGGTGCTATTCAACATTCCAAATCTACCTGGGTACACTGGCTGAGGTAGAGGAAGTCAATGAAGGATTGCTCCGTATTGGTGACATTGTAGCGGAAGTAATGCTGTAATGATGTTCAATAAATGAGTGTCCTCTTGAGTTGAAATCATGAAGGATGTACTTGGATCTGCGCAAGCACTTCACCATTGCCGTCTGCGTGATGTTGACGATGCAGCATAAGTTGAGAGAAAGGATGCCAGTCTCCCTAAACAATAAATCATTACAGATAGGATATTGTTAGATCTAATGAACAGCAAGCATGACTCGAGAGGTGTCCACACCTGAGCGGCGGAAGTGACAGGCATCCACGTTTCTAGGGATGGGAACGACTGGACATAAGATAGATAAGAAACTAGACATGGTTGTGTATGACTGGGAAGTTTTAACCTGATAACCATATTCAGATGCAAAACGTGGGCTAGGGAACTTCGCCACGTTAGTACAGTCAGCATCATAGTTGTAGTAATGCAAGTCTCCCATCGACTGTACTGAATGTGAGTCTGAATGTTTATCACAAGAGGCAAGGAATGTTGCGCACCTGATCGTAGGGATTACCCCAAACGCCAACAAATGGATTCTCTTCGATAACTCCATTGGAGGGTGACGACGGCCAGAAAGGTCGGCTGGAGTCCACTTTGAGTAAGCTCTCTCGTACTGTATCAAAATATAGCTTGGCATAGTCCACCTATATGTGATCAACAATTGTTGTCAGAACGCTTCTGGTTTCGCTACAGCAATGTGCTTACGCACCACGTAAAGCCGAGGATTGTTTCTTGTAACATCAAACCTGATGAAGATGTGAGACACCATTATCTTAGTGACAACAAAACGAAGTCTTACCAATCAAGCGCTGCTTCGTTTTCATTGCTGCCTGACCACAGAATAATGGAAGGATGATGCGCCAGCCTCTCAATCTATCATTCAGTCTGTAAGGGTCTTTACCTTCAATCCAAATATAAGTGGTTTGAGCGCACCTGGTACGTCACTTCGGCAGCAGTATTGTCCAAGAAGGCTTCATCACGAGGATACATTGCGCAAGCAAACATGAACTCTGTTATGTGTGATAATCAGTTCTTTTTTTTTCGACTCGATTGAAGGTTGGTATCGGACCTTGCCAGACCATGATTCCCTTTTCATCACACAATCTATAGAATTCATCGTGCTGATAAATTCCTCCGCCCCACACTCTGTCGTTTACCAGGAATGAGAAATCCCCTTCAATATAGGCTGCAATGTGCCATACCTGATGATGTTCATATTGGCATCAAGGGCATTCTGGACGAGACGAGAGATGTTTCTGTTGGTGATCCTGTTTTCGAAGGAATCCAATGGAACAAAGTTGGCACCCTTCGCAAAGATTGGGACCTGATGAGCAACTTATGTTAGTTACGGTCGTTTGTGCGGAGAACAGATATCGAAGCGGCGTACGCCGTTGACGCGGAAGTACATCGATCGACCAGACTGATGGGGATAAGCGTCTGTCACCAGCTCAACTGTGCGGAATCCGATCTTTCGCTCGTCCTCCAGGGATTGGGACTGGCTTCCGCTCTCAGTAAAGGTAACAGAAAGGGAATACAGGGGCTGAGATCCATAGCCGATGGGCCACCACAGGTCTACGTTTGATACATGCAATGTTGCTTTTACACGATTCTCTCCCTGCGTGGTCATAGTGGTTATCGTTGAGACTCCATCACTACGGTGTCGGTGAATGTACCTCGACAAGATGGCAAGTAACTTCCTGGGAAGCTCCAGCCACCTTTAGCTGCAACTTGCCGCTTAGTGGAGATGCGCCTGAAAGTATGTCTTAGCTTTCGACCGAGAAACATGGAACATACAGGAGATACCTCTCGGCATAAGTAAGACCGTTTCAACGTCGACACGGAAGGCACGTGAGCCAGGTGCTCCTATCACGTAGGTCTAGCATGCGAGATAGCTGGAGTTAGATGATGTATCATATTGAGCGACGGAGCATTCTGCCAACCTGAGGAACTAAAGCCGTTAGGGCTGGTCCGGAGAATCCCAGCAGGTGGATGGGTCTCCATATTCCCTGCGGCATGAAACATGGACCCCAGTCCCACGAAAATGAGCACTGCTCCTTCCTGATGAAGTTGCGATAGGGACAGCCGGATTGCTGAGGCAAGTTATCAGCCGATGGCAATTCATACGGCGTTAACGCGGCCCGGGACTGTTCACCTCACAAGTGAGCGACACTCACGCGAACTATGCCACAGAAATCCTATCAAACCTGTGCATATGTTTGGGCCGACATGAAGCGAACAGTGATGATGTTGTCCTCTCCCACGCGCAAGATGGAATGTGGCACCGTAAAGAGATAACGCCTGAACATGTTTTCGCCGTGACCAACCGCCTTGTCATTGATATACACCGTAGCGATCGTATCGAGCCCTTCACACACTAGAATAACCTGATCAATTGCAGAATCATCAGCGCGTCTGATTCATGGAAGAACGTTGTTCCTATCAATGGTCGATTGAGGAAGTACCTCCTTGTGCGACAAGAGTGCAGAGGGAACAGTGAAGCGACGCGAATAGGTCCAGTCGTCGAGGGCGATCCAGCGGTACGCCACATCGTTGTAGCGGTAGTAGGGGTCGCTAATAATCCCAGCTTTCTGTTGGTGTCATCAGAGTGAGAAATCATCAGTGTAAAAGGGAAAAGCGAAAAGGGGAAAGAACGAAAGCGACAATGGGGGAGCACCAGGAGGTCAAGATGGATAGTGCCGGGCACTGACGCAGGAACCTCCACTTTGCCGCTGCGGTTCACCGCCCGCCAGCCCTCGCCATTAAGGTCGACCACAGTGGAGGTATCCCCACTGACCCACCCCACCAAGAGTCAGAGAGGGGAGAGTCACTGCGATCTCTTAGTCTCGCACCTCTTCAAGGCTCCAACGGCAAGAAGACCATAGCAGATGAACATCAGAGGCACGAGGGCGCTCGTCATGGAAAGCACCCTCTTCCTCATTCTTAAGGCAACAAAAGGAAAAATGTGCCTTGTATTGTTCCCTCAACTCAATTTTAGTAAAAATTTGGGTAAATTTGAAATTATCACGAAACGCAGGAAATTTTGGCTGTAATGCGAAAACAACCCTTTTTCTGTGTGGGAATCTTTTTACTACACCGAAGTACCAAGGGAACCTCGCATGAGGGTTTCCTGAATTCAAACAACTAATAAGTAATAAAATCAAGCATAATTATAAATATTAAATAAATAAATCAATACATCTTGCGTCAAATTTCCCACCACGCCATTAATGCAGCCGGCTTGCCTCTGTGATGACGACGAAGGGGCCGAGCCGGGGCAGCGGGGCAGCGCCAGCAGTAGCGGTAGCAATGGTAGCGCCAGCAGTAGCGGTGGTGGGTCGTGTACGCTACTTCTGCAGCCGGAGGGGTGGGGCAGGCACAGCCCGCGGTGCCTGGCGGTCATGCCCGACAAGCTGACCCTCCACTACGACCCCTCTGCCCCTTCCTTGCCGTCTTCACCTTCGCCCTCTTTCTCCTCCTCCCCCTACCGCTCGTCTCAGCCCGATCGACCTACTGTCGCCGTACGTCCTCACCTCTTGTCCCGCCATTGCTCGTGCTCCTTTTGCTGACAACTAGTCGGTCGTGGTGATGGTGCTGATGTTGATGGGGCATGCTGATGACCTGGCCATGGTGGTCGCGATCATGATTGATGGTGGTGGTGGTGGACCTGCACACCAAGGTCGCGCAAGCCGATCGTGGATTCAGTGCACTGCAGGCCTTGTGCTACTTTGAGGTCACCTTAGCCGACATTGGACTCAGTGGGTGCGTATCTGAAGCCCTATGCAGGAAGAGTGGTTCCAATCTGGGCAGAATACTTGGTCGTGATTGCTGTTGTGCGCGCGTGCGTGAACGTGTACAGGGACATCTACGTGGGACTAACGCACGCATCTCATCCGCTCAACGCGCACATAGGAACCGTGGAAAAGTACATCTCGCCCAGATCAGAACACTAGGTCAAGTCACTGATCGCACTTCCTTGAATGGAACATGTAGGTCTTATGGATTGTACTTGCGCGACCGCATGCAGTTCAAGGGTGGTAAACAGCAGAGGTAAAGTATCACGGGTGTTGTGTGCATTAGCCTCGCTGATGAGCACGGCTCTGTCTTGATTTCGTGGTGGCTGTAGATGGCATACCTCAAAGGCCGATCCAGTACTGAAGTCAGGAGATATTATCGGGTGTGGTATTAACAACACCACACACGAAGTGTTTTTCACATATAACGGCCGTGCTCTGCGTATGCACCACTCTTTCTTTTTGTTGCACTTCTCTTTCTTACCACATTATACAGCTGGCCAGTTGAGGGGCATACATGGAGAGTTGTACCCAACGATAAGTGTGTGCAGCATTGGAGCACGCATCATCGCTCAGTTCAGACCCCCATTCCAGTATTCTATCTCGCTTAACTGGGCACCGGCAGAGCTCATTGGTACGTTCGCGCTAAGTTTTAACATCTTTTGAAGGATTGGCCCGCTAAGCGACCTATCATGCCCAACTGCAGATTACCTACCCCGAGAGTTGTCCCCTACGGAATGCGGATCGTCACTGACCCTGTCCGAAGCGAACTCTGTTGCAGAGTACACCAGCTCACATGATGGAGTTAATGGGGTACGTGACGCGATGGCCCAGCTTTATTTGCTCAGCTGATAATGTTTATGATACGCACGTGCAGCTTGTTCTGGCCGATCAGCCTTTAAACCCCGCGAGGAGGCTCTCGTACTTCGAGATCGAAATTCTGGATCGCGGCCAGAAAGGATGGATCGCGATAGGTTTGTGTGTGCCGGACTATCCGCTCACCCACCATCCGGGTTGGCGTCAAGGCTCGTGGGGGTACCAAGCCTCAATTTCTCACCTCACCCACATGCTATTGGGGTTGATCTGTTCCTCCTTGGCTTACTTATGTAGGTACCATGGAGATGATGGGCGAAAGTTTGGTGAAAGCGGTCTAGGAGAACCCTTCGGACCAACATACACAACAGGCGATATTATTGGCCTGGGGCTAAACCACAAGCGAAAAGAGTTGTTTTGTACAAAGAATGGATTCTTCTTGGGTAAGATACCTTTCTTATTCTAAGACAACAAATAACTGACGAACGGTACTAGGAGTTGCCTTTTCGGACGTGAAAGAGGATATCCTGTATCCGTGCGTGGGCCTTCACAGTCCTGGAGAGAAAGTCCGTATTCGCTTTCAGCCTCCATTTGTGTTCCAGTCAGAGGCTATCAATAAGGGTACAGATTCTCTCCTCTCTCTAGTGCTTCATCCCCACAGAAGCTCACTTTGTTACGGTAGCCTTCGCGACAACTCCCAAGGTCCGACGCACCTTGCCCGCCCAGACAAGCTGCTCACTCCCAAGAGGTATTGTATTGTCCTCTTGCCAATCTGAATTGTTTTCTCTGACCGATCCATGTACTTTAAGATTTTCGAGTATGGACCCCGGAACAGGTGGGACTTTGGCTAGAATCCACTGTGCGCTTGGGCCAGTACAGGAAGCTATTCATGGACAACGACATCAACGGCGAGATGTACGTGGTCTTTCAGCTTACTAACTGGAATTATGGTATTGAGATGATTGTGCACATTAGGCTCGAATCACTCAGCGATAGCGAAGTGTTGAAAAAGGAGTTAGGCATCACCAGTTTTGGGCATCGGACGCAGATGGTAAAACATCTACAGAATTTGTTCAACGGGCAGAGGCTTGCATCGGGAGAGGAGGAGATCACGATTAGGGCTCCTTCATCCGATCCTCTGCCACACGGAGTGGAACGAAAGCGTAGTATGAGCGAGAGAAGAGGCTCAGAATCGACTGTGTTATCACCACAATCGCCCCGGTCGTCCCTGGAGGGTAATTCGGCACTCTTAATGTTAGTGATGAGTGCGCTCCTCAATTTTGTGGTAATTGTGCAGAGGACCAAGCGCCTACGGCGATTCAAGTGAAGTATGAGGATCTGGAGATGGGCGAACGCATAGGCAAGGGCTTTTTTGGTGAGGTAAGCTGACTACACGGCTACTATTGGTGCTACTGCCTTGCTAATGACCCCCTTGCGCAGGTGAGGCGAGCAAGGTGGCGTGGTACGGATGTGGCAGTGAAGGTCATCTACCGACGCTCCTTCCGATCCCACGACGAGTACCAACTTTTTGAGAAGGAGGTATCGGTGCTCAGGTACTTGCTTGGATCTTTGACTGTAAGCTCCAGATGATTAGCTCATGGTATGGGTTAGTATGCTGCGACATCCCTGTATTGTACAGTTTATGGGAGTGTGCCTCGGGTCAAAGAACTGTATTGTCACTGAGTTCATGGGTGGTACGCCAGCTTCCAAGTGTTGTGCTCCTTAGTCATGCTCAATCGAACATGTTAAGGGGGCAACTTGGAGAACTTGGTGATGCGTAATTTGGCCATTCTCGATAACAATCCCTACTTGCGTGTACGAATCATATCAAGCATTGCCAAAGGTACTTTACATCCACTGCCGATGCTACGCTAAAGGGTGCCTCAATACTTATCAAACCGTCGTAACTTCAGGGATGTGTTACTTACACGGATGGCACCCCAAGCCAATTTTACACAGAGACTTGACTCCACGTAATATACTGGTACTGCATTCAGCCAGAGCAGCACACCTCGTCAGCTGGATTCTGATGTTTCTTTCGAAGTTGGACAAGCACTTCAATGCCAAGGTGGCTGACTTTGGCCTGTCGCGTCTGAAAGGCGAAAACAAAATGACTGAGGGTGTGGGCTTTCTACCTTTCCAAGCCCCTGAGGTGTTTAAGGGAGAGGAGTACTCCGAACAGGCCGGTATGTATACCTAGTGCAAGCAGTGCCGACTTCCTCATGATTCACTCATCGAGATACCTTCTTAGACGTTTACTCTTTCGGTATGCTTGTGTGGTTCCTCTTCGCTGGTAAGCAGCCTGATGATGGTACGGAGCCATTTGTCTGTGCTGCGAGTTTCCGGAACTAAATACATGAGCAGGCTTTCCTTCGGCACTTCGTATGGCCAACATGGTAGCCCATCAGAACTACCGTCCGCCTTTTCCAAACAGGTGAAACAATATCGCATTGTTTCCAACTCTTTCCTGCCCTGCTCTTACCTTTCTCTTCGTCACAGCATGCCTGAAAACTGGCGCGTGCTCGTGCGCGCCTGCTGGCATGCTCAGCCAACCGCAAGGCCAAGGTTTAATGAGCTGCTCATCAGTATAGAACACTACAAGGAATCGGAGCGAGGTACGTTTCTCAATTGAGACGGATTTAGAATAGGCCCTCACAGCATGTCCACCTCAGTTGCACAAGATGGTCCAGGATACCTACTGGAGAATCATCTGTCTTCTTCTGCGCCACACATCGTGCGACAACCGGTTGGGCCCACAAAGGCGCCAGAAGGAGGGTCTACTGCATCCCTGTCGGTATGTTCTTGCGACAGCTTGATTGAGAGTATGTGCTGACTTTCGCCTTTATACCACAGTACTCCGCGTCCATGCCGTCGCTGGCGAATGTATACTACTACGAGGATAGCAACAATATTGATGATCGGCACGTCGCCGGTGGCAGCCAAAGTGATCCAACAGAGAGAAGGAGCCATGCTCCGAGGGCTAGCGAACAAGAGGCAGCGACATACGAAGGGTGGCGAACACTTCCAGCCGCTCTGGAAGAACAGTGCACCATCGCAAGCCACCTGCAGCACCACTACTCAGACGGCAGTGATCTCAGCCGTGATGGAAGCGGGAGCAGCACAGTGAGTGAGGAAGTTCAGTCCCGCAGCGCTCCAAGTGATAATCAGGATCACCCTGAGGAGGAAGGCGACATCATAGCAGCACAGCTTTTCCGCCCTTTGTAAAGAAAGGATGCCCTGCAGTCTTGACAAGGTTAAGATAGAACTCACATGTCAGTGCACGCAGCGGTGTGCAACGCGTAAAGTGTATTGTCTCGGGCCAACAGAGGCAAAAGCGCCAGGTTTGTACAAAAGATGGGCGAGCCAAGAAAGATACCAGCGATCGGTAAATGTTGATTGCTTGTGAAGACGGTTGCAGTAGTCGAGGATGAGCGCTGAGAGTCTTGAAAGGGACGCTAGGAAGGATACGAGTGGTAGTCCCACCGGCGCCTGATCACATGCCTCACGCCATACAGCAGACAGCCTGAGGCTACTACTCCAACCGAGATGAGGGGATAGATCCACCCTAGGAAACGGCGATAAGTTACCCTTCTAAACTACACAACATGTTTCCTTTCGGGAAGCAGTACCATCGTAGAAGAGGGAGGCAATGTTGAAGAACGTGATAAGGATGGGACACAAAGCCACCACAATCACGCCGAACTTGCCCAGAGGAAGTGCGAAAGGACGCTCCAGGTCCGGCTCTGATGTGATCAGAGAACCGTGAGACAGCTGCTGCGGATGGATCACACCAAAGAGAGTGTACCTTTCCACCTAAGGCGCACCACAACACAAGCGAGGAGGATAACATGTATACAATAGAGGAGAGACTCGATCTCTACGAGTACAGAAAAGTCGAAGAGAACAAGGGCTGCTGTGGTCAAGCTAAAGAATGTGATGGCCACAACCGGCGCTAGAGTTGACATAATGTTAGTGTTGGTGAGATGACAGTAAATTGAGGTAGGGGACGTACGTTTGTACTGAGGGAGAGCACAAAAGATAGAGGGTGCCACACCTTCCTCTGCCTGAGCGCGCAGGGCAGAGGCAGTTGTGCCAAGATAGGCATTATAAGTGCCCATTGTGCTGGCCAGACCTCCTGCTATCATCAGATACTTGATCCACTCCCCTGATACGTCTATTAGATGCTCTAACTCTAAAGGATACGATAGGTCCGTACCGAGGCCAATCTGCAGGGCCAGAGCGGGATATGCTCCCTCTGTGATCTCGGAAGTATCATGTGAGATAGCAATAGCCATGGCGATTGGAAATAAATATGTTGCAATAGTGAGGAAGATCGATACTGTGCAAGGAGAGAGTTAGTGTGAGGCTACGGCAACTGGACGAGAACCAGCAGTTCGTACAAGTCATGACGGTAGGAAAGGTGCGGCGCGGCTTGTCTACATCACCTGCGAGGAATCCTGAGTACTCGAACCCGCATGTTGCCCACAATAGGACACTCAGATATAGGGGCAGATCCCACTCCTCTGCACAAGGACAGTCAATTGTACCAAATGTTGTTCACCAGGTAGTTCTGAAGTTAAAGGTACCCTTGGTTGTCTCTAACCAGGCCTCTGGGTTAAAGTCATCACTGGAAAAGCCAGCACAGAAGAAGATCACGAAAGGGAGGAGGGCCAGAGCCGAGAAAATCTGCAATCCGCAGGTCAGCACTCAGTAGGACGAATTCAGCGGTTATGCAACATATATCTCACCTTGGAGGCGTGTCCCATAGCAGAAACACCCATCAGGTTGACGATAAAGCAAAGCCCAATATAACCCAGATTGATAAGGTAGGCTTGCCACCAAGTCAATTCATCTGCAAGCAGGAATGTTGCCATCAGTCACACGAGCTCAGCAGAGTTACACTACGGAAAGGGTGAAGTACGGATCGTTTCAATGTAAGAGACAAAGATGATAGGATAGAGAGACTGGTCGATGATGACCACGATGACCATGATCCAAGCATCGACAAAGGAGACGAAGGGTCCGAAGGCGCGACGGCCCCACAGCAGAAACCCTGATGGGTCTGGCATCGCTGTGGCCAGTTCTGCAGTGATGAGAGCGATAGGGAAACTCCAAATCCTGCCATACAGCGCAGACGTCAAATCAGGGATCCATCCACAATCACGCAATGCTGAATCATCATCATCCTAAGACTGGCGCCAGAGAGTGTTCGTGCAAAGTGGACACTATCCATGCAAGCAGGGCGCACCAGGGGATGACCAGGATGCCTAGAAGCGCGAAGAGTGGCGGGATCGACCCTCCCAGATCCTCCGTGCCGTAGCTCCCGCCGCACACCAGGAAGTATACCACAGCCACCATGGAGAAGATGCCCAGCGCCTTCTTCTTTTCTGTATCTGGGGCAGCGCCGCCAGCGGTTCCTGCTACCAGAGGGTCTGGGGAGACCCCAACAAGAGAAAAAGCATGGTGCTTAAGTTTTTTATTTTTTCAGAGTATTGTTAACTGTAAGTAGTATTTTTAGAGAGTTTTAAATTGTGTTCTAAATATATTTAATTGTTATTGTGTCGTGACAAAGCCGGCGTACCTTCCGCGTCAAAGTGCTTACTGCCCGCCCCGTTGGCCGCAGCCAAGGGTGTGCGGTCGTCCATGTTGGGCGTGTATGGAGTGCGGGGACACGAATGAACGAGGAAGGAAAGAAGGACAGTTTTTATGTGTCGCTCTCCGACCAGCTTCGAGTTGGAAGTGGCCGCAACAAGCCGCACTCTTGTAGCTACCTCGCCAGAGAGGCAATACCGATGACCAATAGAGAGGCCAGAGAATGGACGACACCAATTCGAGAAGTGCCGTGACGCGCCGGCCAGGACACCCGGGCAAAGCTGCCCCTGTGGTGGTCCAGAAGGCAAAACCCGGGAAGGGAAAAAATTCAGCGGTGTTCTACCCAAGAGGAGCGTTTTGTGGTGTTTTCCGTCGGTTCGGCTGGAAACACACCCACTGGTTTCGTGACCGAACAGACGCAAGTTTCAAATTCTTACCTATCTTATGCTTCATCGATAGAGCGCTTTGTGAAATTTAAGGAATGAATGTTTTCGACAGGCCAAGTAGCCGACAGACGTGCAGCTTACCAAGATCTACGCTTCGTCAGTCCCCTCTTCTTTTAGCGCTACAGCAACGATCTCTTCCCGTGTCAAGAGCGTATCAAGAGAGTATACCCCCTCAGATCTCCGGGACGATTGATCTTTCTTTCTCTACTTTATCCATCTTTCGATTCCTCATCTGCCAATGTCGTCTGCATCAACGGGTGCACTGGCATCTCTCTCGAGTAGCATCGATCGCTTCGTGCAGGGCAATAAGCACCTGGAGAAGGTGCGCAATGCCATCTTCCTCATCGTGGTGCTTCGGTACGGCTACAAGGTGCTGTGGGCCCTCTACGATGTGGGCCTCCTCCGGCTGTGCCGCGATGCGCGCAGTTCCCTCATGCGCAGCTTCTTCGATCGCGTGCGGACGATTCCCCTCGTCAAGCGCAAGGTCAAGCAGGAGATGGGCAAGGTCTCGCAGCAGCTCCGCAAGACGCTACTCGCCGGCGCGGACGAGCTGGCCTCACACACGCGACTCCCCACCGATGCCATGAGCGAGGAGGCCGTCCTCGGGGAGCTCCAGGCCTTGCAGCAACTGGGCCATCACAAATGGGAGGACGGACGCGTGTCGGGAACGGTCTACCACGGAGGCGAGGACATCACCCGCGTATCGGCCCGCGCGTACGAGATGTTCATCTGGAGCAATCCGCTCCATCCCGATGTCTTCCCAGGCGTACGCAAGATGGAGGCCGAAATCATTGCGATGATTGTCAACATGTACAACGGCGGATCCGACGCATGCGGAACGACGACCAGCGGCGGTACGGAGAGCATCCTCATGGCGATGAAGGCCTACCGCGATTGGGGCCGTCGCGAGAAGGGCATCACGCAGCCCGAGATCGTGGCCCCCGTGTCGGCCCACTGCGCCTTCGACAAAGCGGCCCACTACTTCGGCATGAAGCTCGTCCACGTACCTGTCGACCCCCAGTCGCGCCGAGTAGACGTGAGGGCGGTACGGCGGGCTATCACGAGCAACACGGTGGCCATAGTTGGGTCGATGCCCAGCTACCCGCACGGTGCCTGCGACGACATTGAAGCTCTTTCCGAGCTCGCCGTGCACTATGGCGTGGGCCTGCACGTGGACTGCTGCCTGGGCGGTTTCTTGATACCCTTCATGGAAAAGGCGGGCTTCAAGCTGCGTCCGTTCGACTTCAGGCTGCCCGGCGTCACCTCGATCTCTTGCGACACTCACAAATACGGCTTCGCGCCTAAGGGCTCGTCGGTGGTGCTCTACCGCACTCGCGAGTTGAGGTCCTACCAGTACTTCGTGGCGCCCGACTGGACAGGCGGCATCTACGCCTCGCCCACTATTGCCGGAAGCCGACCTGGTGCTTTGCTTGCAGGTTGCTGGGCCACCATGCTGCGGGTCGGTGAGAACGGGTACATCGAGTGCACACGCGAAATCATCACCGCTGCGCGCAAGATTAGCGTTGCTATACAGGGCATTCGCGGTCTCAAGCTCTTCGGCACGCCTGAGGTGTGTGTGGTGGCCTGGGGATCCGATGATTTCGATATCTACCTCCTTGGTGAGCATCTCACAAAGCGCGGATGGAACCTGAATACGCTTCAGTATCCCTCATCGATACATATCTGCGTCACCTACGCCAACAAGGATTCAGCAGACGACTTCATCCAGGATCTCACCACCATCACGGCCGAGCTCATGAAGAATCCGGGCAAGAAGGCCGAGGGAGCGGGTGCCATCTATGGCATGGCACAGGCCGTCCCTGATCGAGCGATAGTCGACCAGATCGCGCGCTGCTTCATCGACACCCTCTACGAGAATCCTGAACCGTCTGTT
>CDEZ01023082.1:17577-38875 GCA_000826365.1 Acanthamoeba royreba | reverse complement strand
GATCCGGCCTTCTTGGCGGAGCTGAACCACATCGAGGCGACCCACAGCGGCCAGAGCCGGCCTTCCTCGGGCGGTCCCGGTACTGTGGGGCAGCAGCAACAACACAGCTCCCTCTCCCAGCGGCCGCAGTTCAGTCGAGGCGGCGGCGGCGGAGGCAGCAGCCAGCGCCCAAGTCTGCAGTTCACTACCACCTCTTCTTCTTCTTCTTCTTCTTCATATTCGAGGCCAGCCTCTGCTCCGGCATCCACCACTTCTTTGAACAATGCCGGTGGTAGTGGACCTCCGCGGCCGTCGCTCACGTCTCTTACCTCACGGCCAGCTACCGCTGCTGCTGCGTCTTCTTCATCTTCTTCATCTGCTGTGTCGTTGTCATCCCTATCATCAGCATCATCAGCTGCACCATCGTCGTCTTCATCATCATCATCATCATCATCGGCATCATTGTTCGCCAACTCGGCTCTACGTGCGCGCAGCATGCAGCAGACCGAGCAGCGACTGAGCAGCACGAGCTCCTCGTCGTCGTCGTCTTCGTCATCATCAGGCGTGGCACCCAACTCCTTCTTGCTCGGCAAACGTTCCACACAGGCGTCTCCATCCGCCCAGAGTGGACGTGGACGAGGAAGAGGCCGAGGCGAAGTGGCGCCAGCTAGCGGTGGTGGCGGTGTTGGGAATGGAGACACGGGTCGAGGACGCGGCTCTCGAGGACGCGGCAGAGGTCGCGGACGAGGTCGTGCATCGGTCTCTGGCGCTCAAACCTTGGTGAAGGGAAAGGGACGCGGTCGAGGTATGCCGTTCCCAGACGATGAGGGCTATGGACAGGCAAACGACGAGGGAGAAGGCGAGGAGGAGGATCAGGAAGCCTCTGTTGGCAAGGCCGGAGGTAGGCGTAGTACTGGCAGCAAGAGGAAGTCCCGGGACTTCGCCGAGGGTTCCTTTGATTTCCCCAACGCAGAGGAAGATGCTCCTCCGTTCCTGGATGCCGACGCGGTGTCCACCTGGATCTATCCATGTACGAAACTGCACGACTTTAAGGCTGAGTTGATCTTCGGGAATGTACATTCTGACGCTCTCTCTTTTGTTGCAAACAGCCAACTATCCGAGGAGAGACTACCAGTTTTCCATCACTAAGAAGGCTCTCTTTCAAAATACATTGGTGAGCTTGCCGACCGGTCTGGGCAAGACATTCATCGCTGCCGTAGGTACCGTGAAGTCCCTAGATATTGCCTATTGCAGAACGACAATCTCACGCTTGTTGTTACATCAGTGATGTACAACTTCTACCGATGGTTTCCCCAAAGCAAGGTCGTGTTCATGGCGCCAACAAAACCTCTCGTAGCTCAGCAGATTGATGCTTGTTACAACATCGTCGGCATACCCGAAGGTATATCATTCAGCTTCTATCGCTTGGTGCTGTTATTCTTCAAGTAAGACTAAGATACACCTTGTGCTGATCCAGACGACACCGTCACAATGACTGGCCAAATAGCTCCTGACAAGAGGCGTGAAGCCTGGCGCACAAAGCGAGTCTTCTTCGTGACGCCTCAGATCTTGACCAACGACATAAGCAGGGGAGCTTGCGACGGCAGGTCGATTGTGTGCTTGGTAGTCGATGAGGCTCATCGAGCGCTCGGTCATCACGCATACTGCGTCGTGATAAAAGCGGTACCGTTCACCATCGTTGTGTACCTTCAAGGGTGTTCTAACGACAGGTTGTCACAGCTGGCGTCGGCCACACGCCACTTCCGTGTTCTAGCGCTAAGTGCCACGCCTGGAGGTATGCGCAAACCTTCCTAAGCTCATAATGAATGAACAAACATGATGACCGTGTTGCGCGCAGCCGATGTCGACCAGGTTCAGCAGGTCATCCAAAACCTGCTCATCTCCCACATCGAAGTGCGGACATCCGAGGACATTGATGTGCGCGCCTACATTCATTCCACGAAGCTGGAGATGGTGCGGCTACCCTTCACTCCGGAACTTAATGCTGTCCGGAGCCTATTCATCGAGTTACTCCGAATACCGCTAGGAAAGCTCTACAACATGAGGGCATTCTGGACGAACGAACCAGAGAAAGTACATCTATTCCCTAGGTTTCCCTTTGGATGTGCGTCTGATGACAGGTTGCACAGGTGAGTCGATTCCTGCTGGTTACCGCCAAACAGAAGTTCGAAGCTGCTCCCTCGCCAGCGATTCCGCCCGCGGCATACGGACAAGTCCGATCTCAGTTCGCGTTGGCGATCACTTTATTCCATGCCTGGAACCTTCTCAACTCCTATGGCTTCCGGGCTGCCAAGAACCACCTTTCGGATCTTCGAGAAGAGGTGCAGGGCGGTAAGGGAACGGCCAAGTCGAAGAAGACCCTCATCAACATGCCTCAATTCAACAACCTCATGATCATGCTCGAAGAGTTTGCCGATGCTGGTGGATACAATCATCCAAAGCTTCAGAAGGTCCAGGAGCTTGTACTTGAACACTTTCGTACGTTTTCTTCTGTTTACCTTCATTGATCATTCTGTTCTAACCACAATCGTTTGCTTTAACACAGAGCGACATCCAGGAGGCAATACGCGCATCATGATATTCGCACAGTACCGTGATACGGTAGAAGAGATATGCGAACTTCTTGCTCCTCATGCTCCCTGCGTGAAAGCCATGCCTTTCGTCGGCCAGGGCTCAGGTGCGTTTCCCTGTCTGAAAGATGTGAATGGGACTGATCTCATGATTACGTCTTCTAGGGAGATCATCAGCTGGATTCACACAGAAGGAGCAATCTCGCGTGATCAAGGTTGGCTGCTACCATTTGCCTAACTGCTGTTGTTGTCACTGGTGCTGATTCACCTTGATAGGAATTCAAAAGTGGAGGCTATAACACACTGGTGTCGACTTGCATTGGTGAGGAAGGTCTAGATATCGGCGAAGTCGATTTGATTATCTGCTTTGACGCGCAAGCGTCACCCACTCGCATGGTTCAACGCATGGGCCGAACCGGGCGAAAGCGAGATGGGCGCTGTGGTACGCATCATTCTGTATGAGAGCAAGGTGGCATTGCCCCTTCTGAACTCTTGATGCGTGGTGTAGTCGTCCTCGTAACTGAAGGTGCCGAGGAGGAAGTGTTCAAGAAGAGTCAGACCAAGGGAAAGAGCATCAATACAAAGATCATGAAGCCTTCAAGCTTTGCTCTCTACAATGAGTGTCCGCGCTTGGTACGTATGGCGATCACGTACATGAATGCTTGTGGTTCTCACCAACTTGAACTGCTTACAGCTACCACCTGATGCTCGACCGCGGGTTGACATGCGACACGTGACAATTGCTTCGCCTAAGAAGAACAAGGACAAAGAGAAAAAGAGGAAGGTCAGTATGCCCAAGGGGGCTCATCTTGATAAGCACCAAGAAACGTGGCTGCGCAACAACTACGGTGGGGTTGATACACCTCAACTCTCATTGACCGCCTGCCTCCAGGATCAGGTAGGATCACCACTAGTTCCATACTGCTGATGCTGACGATAGATTGACATGGGACATATCGTTCAGATTACACCGACGCCCATTCATGATGTTGCCCACACCGATCGTGCTTTCCTTCTCATGAATGTCCTCCAATTCATTGAAGGTAACATGGACGACATCGACGACACGTATGGCAACGAGGTATCTACTCTGAAGGGCACCTTCTGCATAGTTCAGATCGCTAACGTGAATACATTCAGCTGGAGGCATTCCTGGATACGACATACATCGAACCCGAGACGATCGCAGCACGTACGATTGCGCAATCGAATTCCAAGAAGAAGCGGAAGCAGAGTCGAGCAGCGATCGACCAAAGCGACGACGAGGGTAACAAAGAGGCAGAGGATGTACTCGCCTTTGATATTTTTGCGACGATCAAGCCGAAAGAAAAACCTCCCGTTAAGAAGAGTCGGATAAGCTCCATCTTCACCGATGAGGATCTTAAGAGGGAGGAAGCCTCTAAGTATCGTACTGATGGCGACCACAAAGAAGAAGAAGACGATGATGAAGATAGCTTATTCGAAGACTGGGCTCTTCCTGCGGCAATGAAGGATAAGGAGAAGGAGCGGAAGAAACAAGAGGATGGTGGAAGCAAGCGTATGAATCCCGTCGAAGTGAATCAAGATACGACCTCTGCAAAAGAGAATCGAGTTGCTGCAGCTTCCACGACAAAGCCGGCCATCAAAACTGCTTCCAGCAAGCTTCGCAATCTGCAGCGACGAGTTTCATTTAGCGACGACGCGCTGGTGAAGAAAGCGCGCTCAGTGCCAGTCGCGAGAGCATCCGATCAGACCGAAGCGCGCCATTCACAAACTACTCAGAAGGACCAACCGGCCAAGAAGAACGATAGCGATCGAGTTCAGGATGACATTGTTCTTGTTCAAGTGGATGACGAGGTGATGGAAGTTCTGCCGCAAGAGCCTGCAGTACAAACCAAAGTGCAAGGTCCACCTTCTCGTTCTCTACCCGATGCGGCCGTGGGTATCAAGGGGGACGCCGACACCGGGATGAGCCTCGATGTTGCGCACACGGATGAGTACGACAGTCGAACTACGTCCGAGGAGCAATCACCCCGAGGAGAGAAGGAACTGGAGAAGGAGAAACGAAAGGTGTTCGCACCAATCGAGCATCCGCTGCTCATGATCGGCGATCTCAAGAAGGATGACTCAGACCTTCTCGACACAATCATAGGTGGTCTCACGCCGAATAGCGGTGGCTCCCAATCGTACTCACTCATATCCACACTAGCAGCGCATTACCTCGCCTCAGAAACGGATAAGATGGAGAAAGAGCTCTACCGAGAAGAGAAGAGCGCGAATGATCGTAACGGCCTGCCGCGACCCAAACCGTTACCCTCAAATACCACCAACAAGTCTACTTCCTCGCATACAATGAAGGTCACGCCTGCCATCAAAAACCAGACGGGGACATCCTCATCATCCGTACAGCCAGTGATGACTCCTCCCCAGCATGAAGTACATCATGCAGGGCAACCCTGGGCTGAAGTACCATCGGCGTTCGCGCTTGATCTAACATTCGAGGAGGCTCCTGCTACCTCGTCCATTCCAGAAGGACGACATCAAGATCGTTCCCAGGACGTTCGGCCATCTGAAGACGCTCCGAAGGCTAGTGACATTCCTCCCGTTGCTCGTATCTCACGGCTCTCCCTCCGCGCAAAGCGCAGAGCACCGGAACGAGCACCGACGAGTGCTACGGCAATGGTATCGGAGCACGAACCCAACACGTCTAACAGCAGCGCTCTCAAGAATGTGACTGGCACGGCAAATGGATCGAGGACAGAAGCGAATACGGTGCAGGAAGAACTGAGCGTGGAGGGGAATGACGACCCTTGCTTACACGCGAACACGCCACCACCTCGGCCTTCCCTGGTTGATCGCTCAGCAGCCATCCTCTCGACAAGCACTGAGTCGCCCAGCCGTCTAGTGGCCATGCTTGAACACGAACCCGCCAAGGCTCCGCCTCGACAACGTAAACGACTGCGCAAAGGAGCCAAGAAGGATAAAGCACAACCAGGTCATGAAGTGATCCTTCTTGAGAGCGAGGATGAGGAACCTGATTCTGAGAATGATGACGACGTAGATGAGATAGAGGATGAAGACGAGGAAGAACTGAGCCGCAAGAAAAACACACGCGATCGACGTGGTAAGAATACAAAGACACGTCCGAAGATGTCAGCGATGCGTAAGAGGCTACTGGCTGGCCTCATAGACGATGAAGCCAGGTATACATTCTTTCAATCTTCTCTCCTGATGAACTGCAGCCTAACATTTTGTTTCTCTAGTTGCGATGACGAAGATGGTGAAGATGATGAAGAAGAAGCGGATGGTGATTTGGATTCTTTCATTTGTGATGCCACCATTGAAGAAGAGGCTGGCAGCAGTGAGGCAGAAGAAGACGAGTATGAGGGCGAAAGCGAGCTGGCAATCTATCGGTACGTAGGAGCCTTATGCTCTGACCTGGTTGGGTATCGCGCTCACTGAGAACATTCACTTCAGGCGTTCTATGCTGAGCCAAGAAACTGCTCGACCAGCCAAGTTCCGCACACCCCAACGGCGTGTCCCCAATCAGTACAAGATGCGCTTCGTAGATCGTTCCATCGAAGTGGATCTCCCTGACTCGTTCGAAGATTCTCCCACGGTCTCCTCCTCTCCCCTGGCATCCACACCTGTTGCTTCCTCTCCGTCGCAGCAGGAGACCACGCACAAGAAGGACGTCTCGCCTGTTCGGGCGCGAAAGTTAAACTTCGACAATCTCGTCGATGAAGATGAAGAACGAGTCGAGACAGAGCAACCAGAGGAGGACGAAGATGATCCCTTACGCTATTGGCCTTCCACAAAGAGAGGAGCTGCTCACAAGGCAGTCTCAACCTCGAGCTCAGTGGGCGCTCCTGGCGCAGGCAGCTCTACGTCAACACTCCCAAATGGCGGAAGAACGTTATCTTCTCTTTCGCTACAAGCTCCTGTGGGAACGACTGCAAATACCACCTCTGCTTCAGATCAGAATGAGGCCGATACTGCCAACTGGGAACTGGACTTCACGCTAGGCGATATCAGCCTGCCCGAGCTCCCTGCCACTCTTGATGGCTTGCTTGATGAAGAAGCTGGAAAGCTCGATGCTACGCTCGAACCTCCTACGAAGCGGTCAAAGCCAAGTGGCGTAAAGATAGAGATCCACAATTCCGAACCAACCCAGTACAACGAGCATCGGAGTGAGATGGATGATCCGAATTGGAGTCTAGGCACCTCCTTCTCCGATAGCATTCATTCTCCAGAGGCGCCAAAGCAGCACGCTATTGTGGAAGATAAGGCCAAGGAATCCACGTCTGCCAAGAGGCGGACACTAAACATCCCGCCTTCTCCCATCATCGCTGCAGCGAGCACGGATATTCCTGAGGCAACAGCTAGGGACAGCGCAGGCAGCGTGAAAAAGCGATCGCTCACCGCTCTTTCGGCTGCTTCTACATCGCCGTCATCTTCACCGAGTAGATTCCTTACGCCAGCTTCATCTCCTACAGTTTCAACTCCTATCCGTACCCCAACAAGAGGACTTGGATCGCATTCGCCACACTTCTCGCTGGATCCTAATTCTCCTTCGCGGATGCCCGGCTATCTACTGCCACGCCTAGTCACAACGCCCGAGCGACGGCGGGAGCTGAAACAGACTCCGCCTACGATAGTGATATCTTCGATTCAGCTCAACAGATCACAGATTCCTCAGATCCTACGAAACAAGCTGCGAGCTCCTACCATCGTCTACTCAATTCCCTCGCCTGGAGACTTTCTTGTGTCCTGTCGC
Organism: Acanthamoeba royreba; assembly: GCA_000826365.1. NCBI lineage: Eukaryota > Discosea > Longamoebia > Acanthamoebidae > Acanthamoeba > Acanthamoeba royreba. The sequence continues at coordinate 31,549 of CDEZ01023082.1, read as the reverse complement.
GATGGCGGTACTGTCTTAATTCTTCATGAGTTTCCCGCATCTGATGACTCTTCTATTGTTGTGTGGGTACAGGCCTTGCTGTCATCAGAAAGACACAAAAGGATATAGAGGAAAGTGGACAGAAGGAGAAGATAAACCAGGCCATTGCGGAGGCGCAAACGACAGGCATCCGGCTCGTGTTCCTCCTAGAGCTTGATGAGAAGTCGGGAATAGCTCCGTACGTACTCCTCGCCACGCATGGGATTGCTGATCTCATCGAAATGCGCCTTCCACTTACAGGAGTGGGAGGAACTACGAGGATGCTATGGACACGCTCTTGCAAGTGACGATGGGCAGCCAGCACTATTCGCTCATTCACTCCTCCTCTCAGACCAACTCTGCAGAGTTGATCTACCAGCTGGCCCGTAAGGAAATGCTTGAGGGTGGAGGTCTGGCCGATCTTGCTCCAGCACTGCGTGATTCCAGCACGCGCAAGACCGAGTTCCTGGGCATGCTCCCCGATCTCAACTTTGTGAGCGTCCTCCGGTTGATGTCCCGCTTCGGAAACCTCCGCGACGTTATCAATGCCAGCGCGAGCGAGCTTCAGGAGATCGGTGGTCTCACGCCTGACCAGGCTACCCGAATCCAGGCTCAATTCACTGCATCTGCTGCAGACGAAACCGACAAGCCGGTGGCGTCTTTAAAGACAACAGGCCGGTTAGGGAAGCGGAGACGTTAGGTCCGTTTGTTCAAGCGCCAGGCCGCTTGTCTTCAAGCTTCAGGGCATGCCATGGTATGAATGTGGTTTTGCTGCTTTGTGTGACATTCTGAACAAAAATAGATTGATAAGACACCAGGCCAAGAACGTCTCAGCTGTGATGCTTGTTGATCTCCTCCTTGCTCTTGCCCTTGTTGGGTGGGTCTGGGGAGTCCTTCACCACGCACACGGCGCATGGGGCATGTTCCACGACGTACTGACTCACGCTTCCTAGATACAATCTGTGCGGCGTGTAAGTCTTTCCAAGTTCTGCGGCCCATCACCATTGCGCAACGTCCAGCTTACCTCTTCGCCTTGCTCATGCCTCTGCGGCCCATCACGATCATGTCTATCTCCAGAGACTGAGCCTTCTTCACGATCTTCCTCTTTGCATCGCCTTGGCCTAGCAGCAGCGTATGTGGAATCTGGACCGAGATGATCAAGGTGAGCAATCCTCATGGTTCGCAGTGTCAGCTCAACTATCAATAGAGCACGAGTACGTTTCGTCGTTTGAGCTTCCGACCGAACCGCTTGAGCATTCTCTCCCCGTGCCTATGCAGTCGGCCACCAACGAGCTCTCGGAAGTTGGAGCTGGTAAAGGTCACGTCCAGCACACTTACTGCACGCATCACACGTCAATATGGAAGTAAGTACCTCACCACACTTACCCACAACTTTAGACAGGAGGTAGGGTTTTTACCATCAACTTGGTAAAAGTGAATCAGGTAGACATGGTCCTGCGTCGAGGCATGCCGCAGCACCCACCAAAAGGCATGCATGGCGCTACTTGAGCCATCTACAGCCACCATGTACTTCATCGTCACGTGATGGTGTCTTCTTTTTTTGTGTACGGGTTGCGGGCCTCTGCGGCCAAAAAGCCATGAAGGACCGATAGTAGTCGGAGTTATAAATTCATGTTGGAAGCCACTCATTTTTCATCGAAATTTCAAATAGTGGCTGGTGCAAGTTTCCGGACAAAATCCGGACATGGTCGTGTAGCATGAGAAATTCGATCATCGCAGCATCGAAATCGTCAGAGATTGGATCAACAAGAGATGGAATCCTTCTCATCGCCGGCTGCCACCCTGCCCATCATTGACATCAGCTCCTTTCTCGAGAAGGGTACAGGGGACGAAGCTGCACGCAAGCGCACAGCGGACGCGATTCATCGGGCCTGCGTAGAGGTTGGGTTCTTCTACATCACCAACCATGGCGTTGACCCGGCCCTGGTGGAGGGCGTGCTGGGACAGGCCAGAGAGTTCTTCCTGGGCCAACCTCTCGAGGAGAAGGAGAAGATCAGCATCTACAAATACGGCGTCCGGTACTCTACACTTTCAAGTTTAATGCATTTTTATTTCATTTTCCTATTTAGAGTAAAATATAAAAATCAAATGTCGTCCTTGCTGTGTTTCTCACGAGAGGGGACAGAGGATATCAGCACCTGGGAGAGAACGTAACAAAGAAGAAGAAGGACTGGCACGAGGGCATAGACCTCTACCGTGAGACCACTGAGCAGGACAACGCCCGCTTCGATAACAAGCTTGGCATCCTGCTGGGTACAAGCGATTGCCTGATAGCCTGACCGCATGTCAATTGCAGGCGATGATTGTTAACAAATGAGAGGATGGCTATGTTTAAATGTACAGGATCCAATCCATGGCCAGCAAAGCCTGAGGCTTTCAAGGATACCTACACTCGGTATATCGCTGAAATGAACAAGCTCGGTGCTGCGGTGATGAGGTATATGACGCTCCTGTGATCCCTATGCGCTGAATGTAGCTCATACAAACTCGTTTTCCCTGTGGTGGCAGAGCAATGGCTGTAGGACTAGGCTTGGAGGAGGGCTACTTTGTGGATAAGTTCATCAGTGATCCGTTTTGGGTGATACGCATCATCGGTTCGTGTCAGAATGGTCTACATGTCATGTCGATTCTTTATTCTCACGTTTCCGGTCCGCAGGCTATCCTCCGCTCTCCACTAGTGAGGGTAATGAGGAAGTCGGAATCTCATGCGGAGAGCACACCGACTACGGCTGCCTCACCATTCTAAATCAGGTATCTTTGATCACCGTCATTCAGTTTGCTCCGCCCATAGTTTCCTCATTCCCAACTCTCAGGATTCAACCCTCGGCGCTCTTCAAGTGCTGCGCAAAGACGGACAATGGGTGAACGCAAACCCTATACCAGGGGCATTCGTTATGAATATTGGCGATATGATTGAGGTGCTTGAGCACTATGGCGTTCAGATAGTATTATTACGACCTAACTAAACACTTACATTCCTTAGCTGTGGACCAACGGGCTTTACAAGGCTACTTTGCATCGCGTCATCAACACAATGAAGAACTACAGGTAAGGCTAAGTTTCTAGATGATAAAATGAACGAAGCTGATCGTGCAATAATATAGAGTGTCAGTGCCCTTCTTCTACGAGCCCAACTTCGATGCTGTGGTTGCACCCCTTCCGAGCTGCTGTAGTGAGGACAACCCGCCCAAGTTCAAACCCATCATGTACGGCGACCATCTGTCCAATAAGGTCAACTCCAACTTCTACTTCCAAAAGCAATAAAGGAGTGTGCTCGCTGCCGAGTGAACGACCGGGTGCGGCAAGTCCAAGACGATGATACTTTTCATGACGCACTGAGTGGCGGGGTAGTCCAGATCAACAACAATTGTTATGAAAGAGGACCGGTTGTGATGAGTGGGAAAGATGGGAAAGGCGATGATGAGGAACAGCAAGCACGGGCAGTGTTGATGCGGTTGTACTCAGTCCGCAGGTGTGGCGAAGTCTCTTGTGTTATGGTGTGGAGTGTGATGACGGTGATGTCCAGATGGACTCCATATGTGGAAACCTACCCTTTGATGAAGGTATGACAGTGCCGAGGAGCATCCAACATGAATGCTGGCCACCTTCGTCCAGCAGGCCCATGTGAACAGACCAAAACATGTTTTACTTTCAGCTGGCAGAGGAGATCCTTGTACAATATTTACAGCTGCAGCGATGTCAGACAGTAGCGCGTCTCGAAATTGAGCAGCAGGAGCTTGTGCGATACGCATGACGCTCCGCGCGTGAACTCGAGTACCTCTCAGAAATGTTTGTACACGCCGAGCACTTCGGCAATCTTGGTCTGCTTCGTCGCCCTATCGGTTCCTGCGGCCACAACGATGTTGTAGTACACCAGCAGAGTATCACACTCTGCGGACGTGAGCTGGTGGATATCTGCCTTGGTTGCGGGAAAGCAGGCGGGCACGGGAGCACCGCTCCCTGCGAGAACCTGACAAAGAGCATCTGCTGACTCTGCTTGGGAGTTCGCCAGACGAGCCTCCGCCCTGTTTACGTACTTCTGTTTGAGATGTCCATTCCAAGAGCGGAAGGCCTTGATGGTCCTTACCTGGCGAAGCCAAGGTTTACGGTGGCGGTTAGAGTCCTGACAGCAGCGTTGAGATGAGCTGTGGCGGCGTTGAGATCAGCGCTTTGCTGCGTCGAGGCGATGCGCAGGGCGGCAGCTAAGTTCGCCCCTTGCTGTGCTATGGCGGCGTGCAGGGTGGCCGTTAGATTCCGTAAGTCGGCGTTCTGCTGTGCAACGGAGGCGACCAAGTGTGCTGCCCAGCAGGAGCTCCCACGCCATCAGCTGATGTGACATCACAAATGCATTAAGAGATGCGCAGATGATTAATCATCCGTTTCTAACGGGGACCATACCGTACTGGGCCACCACCCTGTGCGTGTAGGCAACGGCGTCGGCATAGGCGGCCGTAGGTACGGCCCCTGCTCCATAGATCTCTCTCGCTCGCTCGACGTCCCTCTCGTAACGAACGGCATCTTCGACATCCTGCGCGGTAGGCGGCACGGCAGGCGCAGCAGGCGGAGTAGGTAGAGCGACGTGGGCCTGGTACTGGGCGAGCGCGGGAGGCGGAGGCACCGGAGCGGGAGCAGGGATTGCAAGATTGAGAGGAGCAGGTGCCGCAGCCATGCCTGTTCTACTCGCGTGGCCAGTGAGGGTCTTGCGATGTGGCGGTGGGAGGTATTGATGCAAAAAGTTGGCAACCTCGCGGTTCTTTCTTCCTGTTCCTTTCTCCTTCAAAATTCGCGCCAAAATGTAAGGTATGTGCTGACGTCAGCCTGCTCCAAACAAAATTTGGGAAGTTTTTAAGATTAGACGAATGACGTAACAAAGATCAACATCAATAAATTGGGCAAGGTCTCTTGTGCATAAATTCTCCTGGCAGACCTCTTCGCTCTCTGAGCACAAGCCCATTCGCGCTTTGAGCAGTCCCCTTCAGCTGCGTAGCGCGTCATCGTGATGCTATCAGGATGCAAGCAACTCGTTGAGCCCATGTCCTGCTCTTTGCATGATGATGACCTTACCCAGCTGGGGAGGCTGACCGTCTTATTGCGCCGACAAGGAGAATTACACGACAAGATCAGGCGCACCCTTCATAGGGCTGATGAGGATGTCCGATAGCCGTCCTTGCAGAAGTTGCAGCTTTGGTGGCGCAAGCGGGACAGCATCGGGCGGAGGATTGTGCGTGTATGTTGGCTGATTGTCAGCTACGAAGTCGCCGGGCAAGTAAGCCCATGCTGGCGGAAGTGACTTCAGGATCCCCATCCTCTGGTACGCCGCAGCAACCAACTGCGAGCAGAACCACGTGCCCTCGGCTGGCACCGCCTACAGCACGAATACATTGTCAGTTCCATAAGCCTCTTTGGGAGGGAAGGGTCTAGGTACTCCGGTGCCGTAGGTCTTGATAATATCGAGAAGAGAACAATAGGGTCGACCTTTGATCTCCTGCGCGAAGTCGGCGAGCGCCTCTAGCATCTCCGGTGTTCGATGCAACTTTAAGTGCGAGAAAGCAATCAGCCGGCACGCACATCATCATAAAGAAGTATGCTTTCACTTGCCTCTAATCGGCGTATGGCGATCTTGGCTGTCTCACGGTAGAAGTCAACCCTGTGGTCAAATCTGAACAGCCGCACTCCGTCCACCACAGCTTCCAACAGGAAAAGGCCCTCTCTATTTCGCCTATAAAATAGCAGTACGCGAGGTGAGTGAAACGATGAAAAGAATTCTGTGGAGAGGCATACTTGGGTACAACTAGCCCGATGTGATCCCATTCACAACCTTGCACGAACTTTATCGTGTGTCGCACCAACTCGGTGTTGGAGAAGAGAACTACGTCACCAGGCTGTACGCGCATTGGAATCGCGCGCGATGGCGTACCATAGTAGGCTAACAATCCAGACTCTGGCAATACGGAACATCAGGGTTAATAAAGGCCTATGTGAATCGACCGAAGAAAAGAAATACCCGGCTTGAGCGTCTTCTGAAAGATGACATGCAACTCGCCCAGAGGAGGATCAGGCGGAGGCTGAAGAAGTGTTTCGAGTGACCATGACTTCGCCGGCGGTCGAAGGGGTAGCCAAATGTCATGCAGTTGCTCATCCTCGAGAGTTTCCAGCACCACGTAGGCCTCACCCAACGACAGCTCTTGGGAGAAGAGTCGGCCGGCCCGATTTCGGATGGTCAGTATGAGGAGGGCATTGTCGGCGATTGTCATAGGCAAGCCGTCTTCTTCAGCCAGTGTCGGATCGATGGTACGTCGATAGATGAATGTGAGTCCAGCATTCCACACGGGAACTTTCTCCTCGGTACTCCATGTTCGAAACTCCTAAATGTTCAAGTGCCCGCTAAGCAATCCCTTGCATGATGCTCACTGCTGATGAAACCATTTACCTGTGTTCCACTGCCCAACCGTACGCCGCAGTAAAGAGAGGGAGTGGTGGTTCCTCCACCAAACAAACTCCAGCCGGACGAGACTGGCAACTGAATACCGCGCGCTTCCAGGACTGAAAACAAATGAAGGGGTACCCAAGTCAACTTCGAGATTCAATTACAAGAGTCGGAGGAACGTACCAATACAATCAACATACACTGTGGGAATGAGATCAATCTCCTCCTCTTCCTCTTCGGTCGCTGTCTGCTTTGACCTTGGGCTGCGTTCCTTTTTCTTCTTCGTCTTCTTCTTTCGTTTTTTACTCTTGTCCTTCGACTTGGTCTTCTCGCTAACGATCTGATGCTACGGGTACGTTAACAAACAAAATTGAATGCAGGTCTGTGAGGACATTACCTCGTCTGAGGCCTGTGGCCGAAGGTCGAGCAGGTCCTGACGAAGCGCCGCCACCATCGGACTATCAGGCCCGATACTGGTCCTGGCTTCCTCCGCTGCCTTCTGCTCATCAAGTGTTCGATTCATTGGTTAGCATGTTTACCTCAGATCAGCTGGAGGTTCGACAAAGGTACCTTCTTGACTTTTGTCTTGCTCTTGCTCTTCGATTTCTTCTTCTTTTTCTTGGGCTCGCCATCGCTGCTCCGACTGCTATCGACTTTCCTTCCGGCTACCTCAACTTCAATTTCACTGTCCACCGGTAACACCGACTGGGACGTGCTTGTGGACGAAGTCGTTGGTGAGTCTTCCACCGACTCGTTCTCTCCGCTGCTCACGTCTAGCGTCGCTCGAGAACGCTGGGCCGAGTCGAGCATGATGCGTGTACGGGTGCGCTGTCCCGAATCGGTCCTCTCCGCTGCGCGCCACGAGCCTTTGTCCTCTTCTGTACCGTCATGTTAATATTTCAGTTCCTTTTTTATTTAATTTTAAATTATTCGTGTTAACATATAAAATTAGGTATGTCATCTGAATAAAAAGCGTTCAGCGTTCACGTATAAACGGTAATAATATAATACGTGAAATAATAATACTAAATAATAAATAATACATTTTTACCTCGAGACAACCGTCTGTGGGTGCCCATGGTGGTGGTGCGCATTAGGGCGGAAGGCGACGAACAGGCATCTTCTTCATCCTCTATAGGCACGACGCCTGTTGTTTCGTCCTCTGCACCCACCGGAGGATCCATTGAATATTGGTGCAACCGGTCAGACGTTTTCTTTTTCTCTAAAGACTTTTCGAAAACAAATTGTCAAATTCTTTTCATTTCAAGTTTGGTATGTATGGCATGTATTGGAATATTTCAAAAATCCGAAACAGTTTGCGCGTGTCACAAATCAAAACTGGTACAGTGGCCAAGCACGACGAGGCTCAGGCCGTGACGGCGTTACCGGAACAGGTAAAGCCCGAGGAGAATATGGACGAGTCTATGGCGTTCCAATTGTAGTTGGAGAAGTCCCAATAGGTTCTTCGGTAGAGCGTCCAGTAATAGCCCCAGTCGTAATACCAGTTCCCTGTTTGGTGGAGGAGTTAAGAGTGAACCAAGTTCATCACGGGGCCAAGATGCGCACCCTCTTCGAAGTGAAGCCTTGTCAGGACCCCACCCTGGAATGTGCACCTGAGTGATCCCAAGGAAGTTAAGAATGTTGAATTCACGCGTTCACGCAAGGTGAGAGGTCACGCCGTACCACCGTCGCGGATTGGGAGTGGAATCAGGGTCAGAAGTGGTACAATCTGAACAAATGGACGAGCCAGGGCACAGAATCTGCGTCATCGTCTTAGAAATAGAGGTGTTGCTTGCACATTCGACGCCTCCGCGCTCCCGCAGCAGAAGGTACATCATGCCCTGCATATCACGAAAAAAAGAACGAAAACGAGGATGTAGGAGTTTAGTTTTTTTCTCCCCCCCCCCTCCCCCTCTCTTTTTTTCCCAAACACTAGGTGGCAGTACCTGGTTATAGTTGTAGATGTGTGTCCAGTTGGGATCTAGATAGGCGAAAATTGAACATTAGATTAACTCGATATCCTCCCCCATTTTGAAGTAGGACGAGATTTGTTTGTGGGGCTATGGTACCATCGACATTGTTATCGGGGAGCGTGTGGGCGTCGTAGCGGGTGGCGGGCACGTTGGGGGCGTAGTAGAAGCGACCGGTGGTGGTACGAAGAGGTGAGTTCAGGGGGGACACCGCATAGTCCGTGGTGATGGTAAGGTCAGCGCTGAAGGAAGTACTCCCGAAGGGCGCCACGTCCGCGAGCACACAACCAACAATACAAACCAGAACTAAGATTAATCTGCTGAAAACCTCCATCTTCTCCTTCATAATGGAACGCGAACTTTAGGTCTGGTGTGCCGAACAACTGCTAAACCGGAGAGAACATACGCTTAGATGATTGGATGATACAAAATTAAAATCTATTAAATTTGCACCAATCAGAATTTGGGAAATTCAAACCCCAAGATTTACATACAACAAGCGGAGCAGCGCTCTCAGTGCTTGGCGAGGAGAGGCTTCTCCACAGACTGATAGAACTGTTCCTCTTCCTCTGAGTCGCTGTCAAAGTCGTCATCTTGGAAGTGCTTGGAGGTATCGAACACACCAAAGTTGCCCACAATCATCCCAGCTAACGCTTGTGTTGCTGTGTGTGGAGAAAGGGCCGCATAAGTGAGATGAAAGTTTGCTGTCACAATCATTGTCACTAATACCTGGATTGTCTATATTCTCTAGATAGACCTTAATGGAAGTGGTGAGCGGCACAGAGAGTACAGCACCAACGATGCCCCACACGGATGCCCAGAAGAGCAAACAGATGATGACAGTGATGGGCGGCACCTCCATGTGATCACCCAGAATCTGGGGCTCGATCACTTGACCAACTACGAACTGCACGGTAGGATAGGGCCACATGCTTAGTTACATAAAGGGGTAGGTCCTCGAGATGGGGGATGTACGTGTAGACAGGTAAGACAGAAACCCACGGCGAAGAACTTCCAGATGGCAAAATCGGGGTTGAGTATGACGAAGGGAAGCGGCAGAAGGGTAGCTAAGAAGGAACCCACGTTCGGGATGAAGTTGAGAACAAAGGTCATCAAGCCGAAGAAAAGAACGAGATCAATGCCGAAGATGAAGAGGATCACTGCCGTGCCCGTGCCAACAATCAAGGAGACAATGCCGTGAATCTGATGAAGGCACAATTAGTACAAGGACGAATCCGATAACGATGAAGCGAGCAACACAGCATGATCAACACTAGTGCTATCCAGGCATGACGATGGCGAAAGCGGGAGTATTCGCACATACCACAATGTAGGAGCGGATCTGCGCGTCGATCATCTCTTCGAGCTTGGACTTGTTGTCTTCGAGGTCGATCTCCATACCGAGCAGCATGTAGACCACTATAAGGAGGACGAGGATGATCTGCGGGATAAGATCAAAGAGAGTCTGAAGGACCGTGATGGCCAGCTCTCCGACGTTGATGTGCGGCAACATCGCGTAGATCTCCTCGCGCGTGTAGCCGAATCGTTCGGCAAACTCGAAGATGCCACGGAAGGCGGAATTGAATTCCTCTACGTATCGATGGGCATCGGACACGATGCCACTAATGGTGAAGCCAATGATGAGGACTAGGATGCCCAGGAAGAGGAAGATGAGCAGCAGGCACACGATGACGGCCAACCAGCGCGGCATGCCCGTGTGGCGGCCATTACGCACGGTGAGGGTCTTGATGAGAGGCGCGAAGATGAAGACGAGGAACCTTGAGAAGACGAGAGGGACGAGGATGAAGGAGAGCTCAATTAGCATCACGCCTAGCGCGTAGAGCCCGATGATGAGGAGGGAAATGGTGGTGATGGCCTCGCGTAGCATGGCCTGCCGCTCTATCGCACGCTGGGTACGGGCCAAGTGCCGCTGTCGTCGCCTCTCCTCGCGCTCCTCGGGCGGGAGCTGATCCTCGGGTATGGCCTCGGGCACGTCCCATGCTTGAAATCCTGGAGCGCTCTCTATGAGCCGTCGTAGGGAAGGAGATCCCTCATCCACCGTCGTAGGGATACTGCCCTTCTTGGGCATTGCCGCCATTTGTGTGTTCTATTTAAAATGCGTGCGATTATGTGATGATAATTATTATCCGGTAGATTATGAAAGGGTACCGGCCTTTTTTAAAGGATAAATTAAAGAAAAAATGACGATGTCGGAGAGGAGAAGAAGGAGAAGAGGGGAGAGGGAGGTGGTGCGGATGCAGAAGCGGGTGGTGCGGGTCGAGGGCTCAACGTTCCCGAGCGGGGGGTTGCGGGTTAGAAGTTGGCCTCTCTGTGCCGGCAGTTTGTCTCCGCCGACCCAAATGTTTTCGACATTCTGAAAAATTCTAAGCGAAATGTCCGAAACGTGTTTGGAACTTAATAAGATATTTCCGAAACAGCTAAAATTGTGCTTCTACGCGAAATGATGTCGGGGGCACACGAAGGACAAGGAAATCGTCTCGAGGAGGGCGAAGAGCGCCGTTTAATGGACGAGGTTGAGAGGGACGAGCTGCCCGAAGTGCGGGCCCTCTCCATCCAGTCACACGTCGTGGCAGGTTATGTGGGCAACCGCAGCGCCGTCTTTCCCCTGCAGCTTCTCGGGATCGAGACAGACGTACTCAACACTTGTCAGTTTTCGAACCACACAGGCATGTGCAAATTTTTGTAATCTCCCGATTCCGATTTTTCTTTTCTTTTACCGATTTTAGGCAAAAGTAAATAATAATAACACTGCTAACCTTGCTCAACATATGGCAGGCTATCCCTCATGGGAAGGAGAGAGACTCACTGGCGACCAGTTATGGAAACTCATGGCGGTTCTCTATCGCTTTGCCCTCGTGGTTCAGGTGTGCTGTCTCAGTGCTTGCTCACTTACAAGTGTAGGGCATGGAGCGGAATGGCCTAGCTGGGCATACACACATTCTGACGGGTTACGCGGGCCGAGCTGACCTCTTACACGCTCTCAAGCGAGTGATAGAGACCACGGCCCGGTATCGTTCGGATGCCGTCTATTGTAAGTATTGTACTGATGAGCGTATGGGGCTGATGAGCTGATGATTATGTTACGATGTCACAGTATGCGACCCAGTCATGGGCGATAACGGGAAACTATATGTAGCGGAGGAAGTGGTCGGCATCTACGCAGATGAACTACTTCCGTTAGCGCATATCGTCACTCCTAACCATTTTGAGGCCGAGTGCGCTCTGCAGCTTTACGATTTCGACGGATCGCCTTAGACTGATTCTGACTATCCTCACAGAATGCTCGCAGGTATGAAGATAACCAGCGAAACCAATGCAATTGAGGTGATGGATAAGCTTCACGCGAAGGGTGTGGGAGCTGTGGTAATCACCAGCACCGACATTTATGGTCCTCCCGGTGAGCTGGCCCTTCTGGCCTCTTATCGCAAGCCTGAAGGTGGGGCTGTGTGTCGCTTCCGCATTCGATTCCCAGCTTTGGAAGGTTACTTCACAGGCACAGGCGATCTTTTTGCGGCTGTACGTCTTCATCAGGCTTTTTGCTCAAGTATATTCAACACTTAACCTGTTGTGCTACATGCGGTGCTATTCAACAGCTCTTGCTAGCCTGGCACATCCGGCATCCACAGGACTTCATTCTGGCTTGCGAAAAGGCGTTGTGCGCCACTCATGCCGTGTTACGTGAGACAATACGATACTACCAGCGACACGACTCTGCATCAGGCACGGAACGCAAGGGAAGATATCCCGAGTTAAAGATTATCCCCAGCAAGAAGCTCATCGAGAATCCACCTCTTCTCTTTCGAGCCGAAAGAATTGAGTAACCAGTTTCGGAAAGGAATTTGGTTTTCGCAAATTTATTGTTTGTTTCCAACTGAAAGTGAAAATGGAAAGAAAAACATTTCCCAATACAAACATTCTTTCTTCTTGATTTACTAATCATGCGGCGCGCTACTGCCCTGGTCTCCTCTCGCACGACCTCTGCCGTCATGCAACGCGGAGCCACCAGGAGGCTCTATTCCTCCTCCGTCATTGATCCTCTTCTCCCGGCTACGGGTACGCCAAACAATTTGGAATTAATTAATTTCCCGACCGTAATTCGGGGGCAAGGGACCTAATTGGATTTTGTTATAAATTCGATGTGCAGGTGCCGGAAAGCACCACTTTTATCATTACACCTCGATTGGTCTGACTGCTCTCATCCCCGCCGCTCTTCTGGCTCCTTCGAGCGTCTTGTTTCCGATCGATCTCGCTTTGGGAGTCCTCCTTCCTCTGCACGCCCACATCGGAATGGGCCACGTAATCGAGGACTACGTACGTCGTCTGGATAGCTTGCCCTAATAATGCACGCTGACTGAGTTTGCTGCTCGATATAGGTTCCCAAGCGTGGCCGCACTGCGGCTCACTGGGCTCTCACGGTAGCCACAGGTATCGCCTTCGCCGGCCTGCTTAGGTTGAACGTTACGGGTACGCTCTGCACTTGACTAAAGCGAGAGCTGCGTGGGTCGCTCGTCTCGGTCTTGCTGACGATCACGTTGTATCGCAGGCTCTGGTCTTACCAACTCTGCCAAGACGCTTTGGAGGAAGGAGCCGCTCACTACTACACAGAAGGAGTCATCGACCGCCTAGGCCTGTAATCGGTTCATTAGTTCTCCTGCACTCCTTGCGTTTGTCGTTCGAAGGCAGTAGCTCCCCGTCACTCTGCCAATAAAAGGTCGTGCATGTTATGCCAGCATACGCTGTCTTTCTCTTCGAGGAACTCTTCCTAAGGCATACAGGGTAAGCGTAAGTGTTGTGTGCACCTTGTTCGCCAAGATCGCCTCCGCGTAGCCAGGTAGTTCCCCCTTCGTTTCGCAGGTTTTTTCGCATTTCGTTCTTTGCTGACCGGGCTCCACTTCCCTTTCTCCGCAGCTACACGCTCTACACGCAGAAAACTGCAGCCTTCGCGTAGCGCATCGATGCTCTACTCAACCCCATGGGCCTGACTGGTCTGTTTCCCGCCTTTCTGTCGTGGTGTCCTTTTCAGGACGATGCCGCACCCTAACCGGGCCAACTTGTACCGGCGCTTCACGCCATAAAAGACGAGGGCCCAGCCCCAGGCATTCTTCTTCACCGCCGGCTCAAGCACACATCTACTAGTCCAAGCACAAGTACCGTACACCTCTACCAATACACACATACCCACCGACTGGCCTGCCTTCTAGGCTCTACACGCGCATGCACACATAGAACCTTCATGCCACACAACTCTGGCTCTACACGAAGCACTGCATGCAGGCGCTACGCGGCCACTACACGTTACACACATACATACAGTTGACTGATCACTGTGCTGGCACTACACATGCAGGTTCTGTTGCAGAGTTGTGCGGTTCGCCTCTCTCGTTGCTCCCTGTAATCGCTCTCCCGTACTTGTACGTATCCCCATCTCCCACTCGCGCTTCGTCTCGGTAGTCGCTCGGCTTGACCCAGTCTCTCGTCTCGTCGTGTATCGTTCGTCGCTCGCGCATCGGCCTGC
>CDEZ01023079.1:9248-20734 GCA_000826365.1 Acanthamoeba royreba | reverse complement strand
CAACGAGATCATCCTACAGAACACCAAGAATGCGCGCAGACCGTTGCCAGTGACACCGAAGTTTGCCAAGAATGCAGCAGAAAAGAGCTTGCCCGTGCCCGCGCCCAAGTCGCAGGCAGGTAAAGCCGCAGCAGCTGATGCAGGTCAGCCAGCCCAGCCAAGCCCTGTTCCTATTGCTCTGATCGCAGGGGATCGGTACGGCCGTACCACGCTCGTTACTCAGCAGAGGCACCACATTACTGAGGTTTCATGCACAGAACTGTGGGTCGCTCAGGAGGTCCGCACACGATGGCCTCATGGGCAACTGCCAAGTACAGAAAGCCCATTGTCAAGACGAACACGATACGCGCGAGAAACCTTACTCTTGATGTGGCTGCGCTCATTGCCTTCACTCTGGTACGGAGCTTTTCTTATCTATCTTTTGAATTGGCTGTCTGTGCCTAACATAATTCTGTACAGAGCCCGATCAAGGCTTCACTTCTTGAGCTGGATCAAAAGCAGTCGAAGCTCGCCGTTGAGAATTTCCAGAACATCATGAAGTGGATGGACGACTTCCCGCTAGGCAAGGTACATGATGATCTATATCCCTCCTTGTTGATGGTCAACTCACCCGTACTGTATCTGTAGACGTCTAAGACCAAGTTGGCACAAGATATGATTCAGCTGGCTCTTGATGATCCCAGTCTTCGGGACGAGATCTACTGTCAGTTGTGCAAGCAGACCTATCGAAATCCAAGAATGTACCTACGCGCTATTCCCTACGCAATTCATTTCATGTACTGACCATCCATGAAGGGAGAGCATGCAGAAGGGCTTGCGCATGATGGCCATGTGCACTGGCATCTTTGCCCCCTCGCTTGAATTCCTTCCGTATCTGGAGCAGTTCTTGGACGAGGTCGTTGTCCAAAATCCCAACAATGATGTTGGTACGTCACCAACTGCTTTCCTATTCTTGGTTCCGTACAGCTTTAAACAGATAGATCTTAAGGTGACATTGCCGCCGATGTGCTCTGGTGTCTCGACAACACGCTCAAGAAGGGAGACCGAAAATGCTCACCCTCGCTTGACGAGCTCAAGGCTGTGTCAGCTGGCAGCCCTATCATGCTGCGCACATTCCTCCTTGATGGCCAGACAAAAGCCATTCACATCAACTCTCAGACTACTGTGGGCGAAGCTGTAGTGGAGATGATCCACAAGTATGTGCCGCTTTCTGATTATCCTGCTGTCTCTTATCTGATCGTCACTCCAGGGTGGGTCTCGTCTCGCCATTCAACGAAGGTTGGGGCCTGTTCGAAGACTCTGGTGAAGGTATAGGCTAGTTTCTCTGCCTATGATCCAGAAGGAATTGTTTGACGAATGAAACTTCCTCTCGCTGGAAACAGAGTGCTGGCCCATCCGTGAGGAAGCTAAAGTGTGTGATATCATGTCTAACTGGGAGCACAATCCACCTCAACGAAAGATGAAGACTTTGCGAAAGGGACAGGTGGCGTATCATCAGCACTTATTATTTTTGACAGTGCACCTATTTACCCAACCCCTTGCAGATTATGTCCGATGCTGCCGAGCAGTTCAGATTCGTATTCAAGAAGAAGTTTTGGTTCGATGAGTTTTCCGATGTGGAGCTCGCCAGCAATGAGATCGCGTTCAATCTGATTTATTGCCAGGTACTTGCTCTCTTGACGTGCTAGCTTAATACCCTTCAGGGATATCCTAACGTGAGTTGCAGTTGGTGGATGACTTCATCAACTCACGTTTGCCTCTGGGAGAGGATCTCTGTCTGCAATTGGCCGCTATTCTCGTGGGAGCTAGGTTGGGTGGTAGCAGCCAACTCAATGTGTATGCGCCCCTGCCTCCTCTTGATGAAGAATTGTGGAAGGATGACGCTTGCTGCCCTACTGCAGTTCCAACATTCTCGAGTTCATTCCTCTGCATTTGCGAGGAACGCATAAGAAGGAGGACTGGCTTTCAGCTCTCAACGAGAAGCTGTTCGAGTTTACAGGTCTGAGTGGACGTGCCGCAATGCAGCGGTTCGTCGCCAAGGTACGAGTCCCTCCGCTCCGTTTGAATTGAAGTGAATGAACCCAACCATTTCCCTCCAACAGTGGATGAAGTGCGACGTGTACGGATCGATTGCGTTCCCGGCAGTGGTGCTCCAGCAATCGAAGGAGTCCAAGTTGCCCACCAAGTGCTGGTTCCTTCTTGATCAAAAGGCGGTCCGCGTCTTCGACTTCTATGGCAGCGTCGAGGTGGGTCGATATGAGTACTCGTACATCTCGCAGTGGAACAACACCAAGGATGGCTGGCTCATGGTTGTGGGCGATCTCTTCAAACCGGAGCGCTTCACCTTCGGATCACCCAAGGTAACGTACCTGTCTCTTCTTGTTTTGTCTTCTTCAATGATGCTTAACGATTCGCATCTATCAGGGACCTGAGATCCACGAGGTGTTTGTCATCTACTCACGCGAGGCCGCCAAGCAGTAACTCATGTCTCATCTTCTCTCTCGGGCGAATGGAAGGGGGAGGGTCAGTTGTCATTCGTATGTATGAACCCATTCTTTTTACTGATGTTTTCTTTGGACCCGGGCATGTGTGAAGTTGCACACGAAAATCCCTCTGATCGTTACCAGGGAAAGGCTGAAGCGCTGATTGGACTTAACTACTTGAGTTCACCTCTTGCACTCAATTGCTTCACCCACAGCTCCTTGGAAGATGCGTTAGAAGATCGAATCGCAAAATATCCTAAGAATGTCCAGTCGTAAAAGTCCGTGCTTCTTCAAATTAATCATTGTAACGTTTTGTTTGGTGAAAGATAGCCAGCCAAACAAAAAGGGCCAACCAGAGCAAGCAATAGGGCTAAGGCCAACAACCTCCAGAGCACCTGACGAAAGTTTCGATCAACATGAACATCCTTATCTTGATCCTCGTCGCGTTGACTTTGCTTTCTCCCTGCATCTGTGCTCTCGAAGCCGTTGCATCGGAGTCTGTGGTTACTCAAAAAGCCAAGGATGATGACATCACCGTGAGCGACAAGCCCAGCGGTGGCGGCGTGTGTAACGTCACGGCGGACTGCAACCACCATGGCCGATGCGAGGCCCCCTCCGCCAACCAGACCACCAAGCAGTGCGTGTGCGATGAGAGGTACGGGGGTACGTGCTTCTTCCCCATCAATTAATTTTCGTTTTTCGTTTTCTATTTTTATTTATTCGCTAATTTTCGAAATGATTTCGTTGTTTTGAAATATTTTCATCTTTGGATTCTGATGTGTGCTGACTGTGATCATGATGCAAAACTTGAAATCAGGCGAGTTCTGTAGCTACTCGCGACACAGCAAGCTGGTCGCCTTCCTCCTGTCGCTCCTGGTCGGCGGTTTCGGTGCTGACCGCTTCTACCTCGGCTACATCGGCGTGCGTCTCTCCCAGCTCTGCAGTTGCTCTGAATGTGTTCGACTGATCAGGAACATGTCGGTCGGTGAACAGATGGGCGTTGGCAAGCTGCTGCTGAACGTGCTGGGCTGCGTTCCGGCCTGTGTAGGCGCATTCTTTGGCGGTTGTTGTGCCTTGAGAAGGTTGCCCCTCTTCTCTTCATGGCCCATTCTATCTCTGTTGTTGAGATTTGGCTTCCTTATGCTACAGGACGGAATACATCGGAATTGGGGAAGATGACTCCGGGGTCGGGCGTGCCTGCTGCTCTTTCATTGGCTCATGTGTGTCTCTGCTGATGTACCTGGCTATCCTCGTCTGGTGGATGGTAGACTGGATTCTCATCCTAAAGAGTACGTTGAGCGCTACACAATCATTGTGTACACAAGGGGCTGACAGCTTGACGGACACAGACGACCTCGACGATTCTGATGGCTACAGCCTCTACAATGACATGTGATAGGACTTCTTGGCAGCCTGAGGACGTCACATTCCTATCATCACTGCTTCCTTCCTCTCTGTACTGGCTGGAGTTTGCACAACCAATCGGCATGAGCCGCTTTCATTTCGGCGTTAGGGCGTTTCGGCGACGCCATTAAGAGCAGGCGCCGACACCAAGTAGCAATGTATATAAAGTGGTCAGGTCCGTGACATCAGCTTCATCACCAAACAACTTTTACACAGATTCAGCGTAGACCAAGTCAATCAAGAATGAGCAATCATCAGAACAAGATCGGCGTCGGCATCATCGGACTCAGCGCCAAGCGCGGTTGGGCCTCAGTGGCGCACATTCCTGCATTGAGAGCACTGGCAGACCACATCGAGGTGCGTGCGCTCTCGGCTACTTCGACCGAGTCGGCCAAGGAAGCCGCCACCAAGTTCGGCGTGCCGCTCTTCTTTGACAACTACAGCGACTTGGTCAAGCGTCCCGAGGTGGACCTCGTGGTGGTGAGCATCAAGGTGGCCGAACACTACAAGCCCGTTGAGGCCGCGATCCTTGCCGGCAAGCATGTGCTCTGTGAGTGGCCGCTCGGCAAGAGCCTTGAAGAGGCCGAACGTCTGGATGAGCTGGCCCGTCAGCACGGTGTACGCGCATTCATCTCGCTGCAGGTGAGCGGCGCTCCCTATGCGCGCTACCTTCGCCACCTCATCTCTTCAGGCTATGTTGGCCGCGTACTGTCGACCAGCTACGTGGCCTCCTTCAGCAGCTGGGGCGCGACGGCGCCTGAACGACACATGGACTACCTCCGCGATCGGACTTCCGGCGGAACGATGCTTTCAATTCTCGGCGGTCACTCTCTCCAGGGGCTGATGTGGGCACTGGACTCGGAGTTCAAGGAACTGTCATCAGTACTCGTGAACCAGCACCCCAAGGTCAAGCGAGTGGACACGGGCGAAGAGCTGGAAAAGACGACAGAGGACCACGTGGCCGTGGTGGGGACGTTGACCAATGGCGCGGTGGCGTCCGTCCACTTGCGTGGCGGCCTCAAGCGAAGAGGCGCCAATCAGCTGCGATGGACAATCAACGGAACGCGGGGCGACATTGAAGTGGTCAACACCGAGTCGGGCATCAACCACGTTGGCCTGTTCAAGATCTATGCTGCGCATGATGACGAGAACGAGCTGGTCGAGCTGCCTCTGCCCGACGAGTACAAGCTCCACGCTTCGGACATAAAGATCGACGATTGGGCTTACTCTGTCCTTGGTCTGTGGAAGGACATTCTCTCGGACCTACGCACTGGAAGTCATCTGGCGCCCTCCTTTGCGGATGCCGTGCGCAGGCATCGATCACTCGATGCCATTGAGCGTGCGGCTGCCTCTGGTAAGCGTGAGTCCTACGCTGTGTAACTCCTACAATATGTTTGTTTTTTCATCAAAGACCCATGTTTTCCATCCCTCAAACCTTTGTTTTCTATCCTCGTTGTGAAGGTACGGTACATCACTTGATCCTTCTCCACTCACGTCCGATGCAGCCGAACACCTCTCCGCACACCTTCGCCTGACGATGTCGATGTAACCCTATGCCATCCCCAGGCTCCCAATCTGCGGTTTGATGCTTGGTTGTTGGGATTTATTCTTGGGTCATTGGACAATCGGGAGGCCTAATTGTATCTATCAAGTTTGACAGGCACTGCATCAGTAGAGAGATGTTTGCCTATTCCTGTATCTCTTTCATCCCCTTGTCCGTGTTGTTGTGCTTCTTTGCTTTGTTCTCACATGCCTAAGAGGTACCCTATCTGCACGAAATCTCCGATACGATAGAGAGTTCGTATATACCTTCTCTCCCTTCGCTTGATACTCTGTCGACGTCAAGCAAGATCAAGCCCGGCGATGTGGTGTATCTATGCGGTACCATCCGCTTCGGAGGATGGGTCAAAGTTGTTCCTTTAATCGTTCCAGACACCATGCCAAAGTCACATTGTTCGGAACTTCAAAGTCCTTCCGAATGTGGAGGATGTGTGCCGTGGTGCTGTTCCACTTGTCCTGCGGCCATCCCACGTTCCAGTGGAGGTAAGGTCGTATCGTGGCCACTGACCAGAACAGAGACTTGCCATAGTTTGATTCCTCATTCGTCTCGCGTAAGGTGGGCATCGCTTCGAGCATCTGTTGAGAGTTGAGCTTCATTGCTCGTTCGAGAAAGATGGGAAGCAGTGGATCCTCTTGTTCGTTGGGTTGTGAGCGCTTGATGTGGTGCCTCTCCAGGTAGGCGTGACCCTTGGCCTTGATCGTGGAACGATGAGCATGAATGTAGCTCTTCACATCGATCCTTCGGTGCGGCGCCTTGTCGTCGAACAGCTGCATGAACTCGTCCGAGTCGAGTAGAGTGATGAAGTCAAAGTCGGCCTGCCATCGCAGGAACATGTCGTAGGTCAAGCTTTGCTGGAGGTAACTATAAGTCTCGGGTGGCGTAGGAATGTCCAGATCAATCAGAGTGACCCTTTCGGCCACGCCTGGATGCTTGCTGATGGCCATCTTCACTGCCTCCAGTGACAGGTCGCGCGTGGCGATGCCGATGATGACGTGGTCGAATCCAACAACGTCCAACATCCACAGGATCCACCACTCGTCATCCACGCTCCACGAGAACCTACGTATAATGGCTGCCGCCACTCTCAGTCGGCTTGCTTTGTCGCTGGCCCGAGAGATGGTCTTGGTGGCATGGACGTCGTTGGCATCATACCATGGCGCTGTCGGAAAGCCTTTACTCGGCCTTGAATGATAACCATCACCATTCGTCGTCGATGTCGTCTTCTTCTTGTCAATGTCGATGAGGGAGCTTGCATTGCGGAAGTGAAGCACGCGAGACAATGGGAATGTGATTGAGCTGTTGTGTTGGGCTTCTCCTTCACCTCCTCCGAAGATGACCAAGCGTGGTTGGTATCGTTGGTCAAGCAGCAACGACAGCAGCTCATCGTCCACCAGGAATGCACACCTCGCCACCAAGTCGAGATACATTGCACCGCGAGACATACGAAACTCTGTGCCTCTAGGATACTCGGATATGCACCGACGATGAGGCATGAGGCGGTAGATGCCATCCTCAAGCTGGACCTCCTTGTTGGTGGCAGAAGAAGTGAGGTTGGCGGTGAGGAGGCATGGCACTTGATTCCACCATATCTCTGCTGTGCGGAAGTCCACGTCGGTCTGTCCCACCAGAGAGCGGTGAATGGCCATGTGTATCTGGAAGATGCGCAGCGTAGGGATGGCTCTGTCCTTGAGGAAGGCACTTTCTCGAAGGGACACTGGCAGGAACCCAAGCCCGGGTCGATGGTCCTGGATAACAGAGACCACACGAAGAGCACCTGTCGGGCTGACGTGGTCGTCCCATCGGATGGCAAACGGTTCAGGCGTGTGGTGAAGTGGAACAGCCAAGCCACTGTTCCTGGAGCTGCAGTTGACCGGTGACACTGGCGGAGAACCGCGCAAAGCGGCCACCTTGTTGGTCTTTGAGCAAGAAGGACCTTCCCCCGAACGCAGAAAGAGAAAGGACACGATGAACTGTGCAACCAGGAGTGAGAGCCACCACAGCCGCTCAGCGTTCCTGGTCATCCCTGCTATATAGGATATCTCGTGTGTCTGTGAATCTGACGATCAAAAACATAACTACATCAGAAAAGGAAATATATTGACTATTTTAAGAAAACACTTCCTTTGGATCGCAAGGCGGTGTACCTAAGCTCCCCACCTACTACCTCCTGACCTCCACCTACGTACCAGTCTCAGCTTCGTCGTCGGCATATCAGCAACCATCTTTGTCACTCCTTCAGTTTCACACAGCACGTCGGCTTCGATAGGCGTCAATCCATTTCTGTCACTCTTCTCCTCCTCAACTCTCGTACTGGCTTCTCAACACGACTGCTGGCCAATACTTCTGTCTACGATGACCGCGCACTGGTACACGGACATCCATTCATGCAGCCCGTCCAGCAGACAATCACCCAAAGTGCCGCTGGTTTTAAATCATCTAACTCCTGTCACATGTACCTATGTGCCCAATCATCGCGTTGAATCGGCTCTTCACGTGCTTGGGCTTGCTGGGATAAGGCCTGGGCATAACCAATAGCCCACATTGGGCCAATCGGAGCTGAAATTGTCCCAAAAAAATCTCCTATTGGCGAATCGGGAGCCCAAAAGGACAGCACCGCAACACACAGTAAACCTGTCGGGTCCGACTGCACACATCCCCACTTGCTTCACTTCTGTTCTTCCCTGGTCGAACGAATATCATGCACGCGGGATCTGTAGTGCTGCTTTGCTTCTTTGCTTTGCTTTCCCTTGTCCAAGCGGTATCTAAGCCTTTTTAAAATATAATTTTCCAAAGTTTGATAAAATAATATTTTGAAAGTTATCTTATATTCTTTTTTAGACGACGTGGGTGGTGGACGCGAGTGGGTCGGGAAACTTCACTTCGCTCGATGCTCTCTCAACGTCAGGCAAGGTCAAGCCCGGCGATGTGGTCTATCTGCGCGGTACCATCCCGCTTCGGCTTCTTCATATCCATCGGAGTTAAACCAACCCTCATTCTGTGTGGGTGCTTATGCAGGAACGTTCACGACAATGCAGTCTGCGTACAGCCTGAATGTACGTAAGTTTGGTGAATGAGGTGAAAGGTTTGTGTCATCATCATGACGATGAACATATTTTCCTCTGGAACATACGCAGGGAACGAAGGAGCAGCCGATCACCATCACGAGCTATCCCAACACGAGAGCCATCCTCGATGGCACGACTGCAACGCAGCCCAGCTATCAGGTTTGTCAACTGTAACGAAGCCTTATGCTTATCATGATGATTCATTTCCTCAACCGCAACAGGGAATGATTCGCTTAAACACGTGTAACAACATCGTGTTGGACAACATCCACGTCAGGAATTCCTCTCAAGCAGGTCAGCTTGCCCTTATCATCTAGATGATGTGTGCATGAGGGGGATTCCAGTGTGTCCGAGCTCACTCACACTCTCTTTCACTGCTCAGGCATCTCACTCTTCTATAGCAACAACCTCATCATCAAGAACTCCCTCGTTCATGATACCTATGTGAGGTAAGGCGCCGCCTGATGAATCCACTCTCTACATAGCGTAACTGACCATCATGTCTCCACAGAGGGATTGGTGGGTGTGGTAACAATGTCATCATCCGAAACAACACTGTCTACAATGCTGTCATGTCTAACAAAGGATCCAACTCCGATGGAGGATGGTCGCAAGCAGTCTCGTACCGATTCTCCCTCTTCAGCTGCAGCAGCAGTTCCACTCATCACAACTGTTGATCAGATGCGACGCCTGTGGCTCGAACAACACTGTGAGCAACTGGGTGTTTGAGTACAACACCATCTTCAACAGCTGGGGAGAAGGCATCGACTGCATTCAAGTTGACGGCTGCATCGTGCGCCACAACACAGTCTATGACACCTTCTCGGTCAACATCTGTACGTCCATGTCTGTCATCATCTTACATTCCTTCCATGTTCAACTCTGGTGATGACTCAACATGTTGTGGATGGTTGGCAGACATGGACAATGCTCATGGCATACTCGTCGACAGCAACTACGTGTACAGCAAAGACCCAACTTACTACCGCAATGGAGGTCCAGCAGCTGGTGTGCTCGTCGGTGCTGAGACCTGGCCGGTACTCTGCCCTCTTGCGGATGGTGACCATCGTGCTATCGACTCTGTGATGATCACTGACTTAAGAGTGGGCATGAATGCAGGCGCTTCCTCGGCCCACGTACAACGTGACCATCCAGAACAACTTGCTCGTTGGAACCAACGGTATCGCCAACTATGCCATGAATAAGGTACTATGAAGTGTATTGAACATGAAGAAATAGATATCTAATATGTGAGATGACGAACAGAACTATGTGACGAATGTGCGCATCTACTACAACACCATCTGGAATCCCAACTCAACAGTACCATTCCCATGCCTCTTGCACCAGCCTCTTTCGTTGTGAAGGATCGTTCTTCACCATGGCAATACCCTGATTGCCCTTCCTTCAGCATGTCACCATCTACTGGCCAAACCAGCCTATCACACCAAGTGGATTTGAGCTGAAGAACAACATCTTGTGGGGAAGGGTGCGCTAGTTGTGGTGTCTCCCCATTGTCCCCCACTATGCTCCTTTCTAACTCCCTTCGTCTCCTGCAGGATGACTGGAGTTGCATGATTGGTAAGTAGGCTGTTCATCTGCCATCATCATCAGCATCATCATCATCATCATCATCATCATGCACATCATCATGCACATCATCATGCACATCATCATGCACATCATCATCATCATCATGCACATCATCATCATCATCATCCATCATGATAATGATGGTGTGGTTGTGTAGTGGGACAGCTCAGTGCATGGACCGTATCCAACAACGTGTGGGTTGGAACCTCAGCGTACGATGCTTCATTGCTTCTTCCCTTGTTCCTGTGGGATGATCATGGTGCAACATCAGGGTGCCCAAGAACTGCTCGGACACGTCAGGATCGTCCTCCAAGGCCCTTGCCAATGTGTCCGCCATCCACTTCGTAAGTGAAAGCATCAACGGCATCGGCACTCCGCTCTCCAGCTTCCTCTTGGTGCGTCATCAACACCTGGAGCTTTTCGCACATCGCTAACTCATCAACATTCCATCATCCATGATGATGCTTGCAGAAGGACACTTCACCAGCACGTCACGCTGGTGTGCCTTTGTCTTCGGTCGGCTATGACTACTACGGATACACAAGGGACTCAACAGCACCGAGTGTCGGTTTCGTGGAATACGGCACTGACCCCAGCGGTGGCGGAGGCAGTGGTTCAGCCTCTGGGCTTCGTCCCTGGTTCATGCGAGCCATTGCTGATTATTGGCCACTCTTGTGATCCTCCTGCATCCAGAGATGAAGCGCGCCAGTCCACAATGCTCTATGGTCATCTATATGTAATGTATTAAGTTCCATCGAGAGACATCGTCAATACGCGTTTTGAGCTTAGTTCTCCCTTTCGTAGACAGCAGCGGCACCCATGCCAGAGCCGATGCACATGGACACCACACCGAAGCGACTGTGCACAAGATAGAAGGAAGGAAAACAGTCCGTCAGTCATACGAAAGGAGTGACACGAACGGAAGGTAAAATGCGTACGCATTACGGCGCTTAAGCTCGTTGAGGAGGGTGGCAGTCTGCCTGGCGCCGGTGCAGCCAAGAGGGTGGCCGAGAGCGATGGCACCACCGTTGGGGTTGACCTTTTCGATAGGGAGGCCGAGCTTCTCCACGCAGTAGACAGCCTGAGAGGCGAAGGCCTCGTTGATCTCGTACACATCGATGTCCTGAAGCGAGAGACCGGCCTTCTGGACGGCAGCAGGGATGGCGACGGCAGGGCCGATACCCATGATAGCAGGCTCCACACCGACAGCGGCGAACGACCTGAACACACCCTGGATGGGGAGACCCAGCCGTTGGGCGACCGAGCGCTTGGTGACGATGCACGCCGCAGCGCCGTCGCTCACCTGCGACGAGTTACCAGCAGTGGTCGAGCCATCCTGCTTGAAGACAGCGCGCAGCTTGGCGAGCTTCTCGGGGACGG
>CDEZ01023073.1:2740-12844 GCA_000826365.1 Acanthamoeba royreba | reverse complement strand
CGAGACCCGCTTTTCAGAGAACCTGCCCTCTCGCTTCAGGTGATAGAACAGCTCACCGCCGTTGACGAAGTCGAGGATCATATAGAGCTTGCCCTCGGTCTGGAAGGCCCAGTGGAGAGTAATGATGAAGGGATGCCTAATCTTCCGCAGGATCTCGTTCTCTGCTCTAGTGTGCGCGACCTGCTTTCTGGCGATGATGGCGTCCTTTCGTAGCACCTTCATTGCGTAGATCTTCCCCGTGTCCTTCTTCCTCACTTGCATCACCTTACCGAAGCTGCCCTTACCGACGACAGTGAGCAACTCGAAGTCGTCGTTCGTCACCTTCTTGTAGTCCGACGAGTAGATGATGGGATCGTCTTCCTCCTCTATCGGATTGCCGTTCTCATCTTTCTTCTTCTTTTCATCCTTGGGTGACTTGCTTCCTGATGGAGAGGGGCCTCCCTTGGCCTCCTTCTCCTTTCCTCTACCGAATACCTTGCGGAACGTTTTCGTATACTGTTGGGAAAAGGGGTTGATGTGGTTTGAAGATGCCGCACCACTCGAAGTTCAAGTGTGTGGTGACGACACGCTAGGAAAGCCTGCTAAGAAGGAGCTTAGCCAGTCGTGAGTTGTGACTGCACCCGATGTGGTTCTTTGAACGCTGAGAGGGATGCTGGTATGAAGAGACCTGACGAGACAGCAGTCGGCTGCTACCCTTGAAGGACAGTTTACGAAAGCACTAACCTAATCAGGAAGGCTGTCGCGTGTCTCAATCCATTACGAAGACTTAGTTTTCAACCACGATCCTTTAGTTGCGAAATAGAACTAAAGAGAAGGAAATAGCCTAGGAGAAAACAGAGAGGGAGAAAGAGAGATGGTACGACTACTGCATGCCACAGTACTTGTAGATTGGACCCGGCAGGCCGTTACACAGCTGATAAATAAACTTCTCCGTAGCCCTCGTATCTGCAGTGCACAAAATGTTGATTAAGATATATCCAGGCTGGTATAATAGAGTTGAACAAGCGACGTACTGTCATCGATGCTAATGTAGCTAATCTTTTTGTAGTGCTGCATGACCTCATGGAATTCCTCCATCGTGTACGGCGGAACCTCGTAGAGATGCTTTTCACCACATTCTCGCAGGAAGGGCTTGATCGTCGCAGGTTTTGTTGTCTCAAGTGCGCACAGCATCGTGCCATTCACCTGCAGATAGCAAAAAGGTGAGGATTGAGTTTAAATGCTAGAAGAAGGCTATGCTTTACCAGTCCATGATCCTGGTGGTTGGAGAATATCTTCGTGAGCATTAGCTTCTGCGCCCAGAGCGCCCTGTAGTTGCCTCGATTCACATCAGCGGGGTCAAAGTACTGAGTCTTATCCCACAAATAATTGTAGCGATCAACAGCGATCAACGTAGGGAATCTAAATAGCAGTAGAGACGAAGTGCATCACATGATTAAAACGATGCGAGGAACGAGATGAGATAGCAGGAAGTACTCAGTGACTCTGTTGAGCTCTCGTCGGAAGTGGAAGATGGCGTTCACAGCGCGCTTGTCATTTTTGTAAGCAAACTCTAGGAGATCGAAGAGCGTAGAATCACCCTTTCTATGGAAACCCTCAAGTTCGTAATCACCTATTTGGTTTCAGGTCAGACCCATCTGCAAAGAAATCACGATTAAAAAAACGAGCGCACCTTTGAGCTTAATAGCCTTAAGCTTGTCACCGTGGGTTATGCTCAACCTGGCGGCAAAACGGGCGGCCTTTTCAATTTGGTCATAGTGGCCATGCTCCAAAGACGAAGGGCTGATGACCTCACCACCGGCCCACTGACGACCTGCATGGGGAGATCAATCAATCAAAAGAGATTCTCCCAAGGTGCACACTTGATGACGCACCATCAGGAATCCATACAACAAGCCAGTCGTTCTTGCGTGCCCACAGCACAACCTGCGAAAGAACCGTACTCTTACCCGAACCGCCCTCACCATCTGCGTTTTACGTTAAACATCCAAGGTTAGCTATGCAAAAACTCCCTTAGGGTAAAGTCATCAAGTCGAATGATGTCCGGAGTGTCACAAAGAGCCGCAGCACTGCAAACGTAGCCAGCACCTTTCTCACTCCATTCTCCGCTCTTACGACAGCGGAGGTAAAACAGGCAACCCAAGAAGGCGCCTCCTTTGCTCTCGTGGAGGTCCATTGCGTCCCACTGTGTGTGAGGTGCACACAGGGGCAAAACCAGGTCCACACTTTTTATATTTATATTTGGAATATTTTCCAAATATAAATTAATTTCGAAATAATCGTTTGCAAATTAAAGAAAGTAAATTAAAGAATAAATAAATAAAAAATCGAAATGGTTGTAACGTACTGAGGATGAGACTGTCGTTGCCGGCAGACGTGAGGAAACCGTTCTCTTGGCGCCGCTTGAGCTCTTCGATGAGATCGTACGTCACCCGACGGAGGATGGCAGCATCATCGCCAAATTTGAATTGGGTGTTCTTGAGCTGCCCAGACACGCCCTCGGGTATATACTGCTTCTGGTCCTGCGGCGAGAATCGTAGCGGCTTGCCCACGGTCACCGTCGATGGCTGCTGCGCGGCAGCCTTGCCATCGGCGGCGGCCGGCTTGTGCGCAAAGACGAAGGAAATGGCGGAGCCCTCCCCATGCCCATCCCCGCCCGCTCCGCCTCGCCCTTCGAGCCCCTTCTTTTGCTGACTGCCGGCATCCTCGTCCTGTCCTTCCTCTACAGGCGGTACGAATTCAGCAAAATGGGAGAGGAACTCACGATGTTGCGGGGAGAGGCGCTCGAGGAGGGAGGCAACGTCCTGCCGCAGGCCCGCGAGGGTCTGGCACTTGTGCTGGTACCGATCGTACGTGGAAAGGACGTCGTGATTCCGCAACAGGCCCTTTGCTCGCAGCTCCTCGATTTCGCGCAGGATGGCATCGAAGCCATCCGCCGCGGTCACCGTGGATCTCGATGCTCCTCCTCCACCTGAGTGAGCCTCATCATCGTCCCCGTCATTCTCCAGCGTTTTAATGAATGCATCCGCCAGGTCCGCCATGCCGATACGAGCCAGGTCCTTGCGGAGATCATCCTCCGCCGCGGCAGCATCGGCATGAACCCCTTGCCCAGCATGTGGCTCATCGGATAGCGCCTGCTGGGATGCCTCTGCCACGTTTTTCTCATCCCCTTTCAATCGCTTCGCGTAGAGGACGGGGCGGGATGGCGCCGCCACGGCGTAATGTCGCGCTACAAGAAAATGAAGAGGCGAAGGGGAAGGGGAAGTACTAGAAGAGATAAGAAGGGGAGATGAGGACGAGGCAGATGGGGAAGGAGACGGGGAAGAGGTCGCAGCGAGGTGCCTCCACGTATTCGAGGCCGGACGAGCCTGGCCCCCGGCGCGATTAATCGTCCGCAACAGCATCTCCCCCCTTGATGATGTGAAAAATACACAATATTTCAAGTCATCTTTCAAAATTTCAAAATCATTTCAAATTTCACATTTCCCAAACGTTTCGTAAATCATTAACCAAAGTTGAAAAAATTGAAACACAGAAAAGATGGGGAAGAAGAATGACGACAAGCTCAGCCGATTCGCGTCGGTCGTGGTCGATGCGACACGGGACCTCCAGTGGAACCGGTCCACGGTCTATACCAACCCCGGTGGGACGGGATCGACCGCGGCCGCCGGCACGACATCGAGTTCCGTCGCGGCACCGTCTGCTTCGGGCGGCAGCCCACCAGCAGCCGGGGTCGATCCGGAGTGGGACAAATGGCAGAAGGAGGAGTGGGCGCGGTGGCAGACCGCCCTGAAGCTGCGACAAGCGCGTAAGGCCGCTCTCCGCTACGTCCGCTCCGTCCGGGAGGACACCTATCCCACCGCCCCGGGTACATCCTTTTTATTTTATTTTATWTTATATTATATTTTAATATTTATTTACATGTATAAATATTAAAATAAAAATAAAAATATCATTTTAATATTTATTTACATTTAAAATTAATCTTAACATTTATTTACTAGTTACATATTTTATAATTTTAAATTAATTCTAACGCGAATTGTGGTCATCGGTGAACACACGCAGAGGAGCAGAGCAAGCCGACAAGGGAATTGCAGGAGTATCAGCGGCATGCGTACTCTCGGCTGGCGGGCTACCTTGATCAGCTTCTCGTCATGGCTGAGGGCAGTACGAGCAGCGAAGGCGATGCCGCCGTGAACGTGATGGAAACGGAGGGAACGAAGGAGAGTGGGTCATCAGAGGTGTGGGATGAACGTGGATTCTCCCTCTTCAAGTTCATCTTCGGTCGAGAATCCGCAACGCAACCGACTCTGAAGAAGAAGAAGGACAAGGAGGAGGATGACAGTGAGAGCAGTAGCAGCAGCGATGACGACGAAGAGGACGAGAGGTTGAAGATGCTGCAGCAGGCGGTTACTGAGGTGAAGCCCACCCAATGGACCAGCTACGACAACGGTGTGAAGGAGGATAGCAGCAAGAAGGAAGAGAAGACCAAGACGAAGAAAAAGAAGAAGAGCAAGAAGGACAGTGACGAGAAGAAGTCGAAGAAACGGAAGCTGACGGAAGACGATCCTGACAAAGCAGAAGAGACTAACAAGAAGAAGAAGAAAAAGCGAAAGGTGACGGAGGAAGAGGATGAAAGTGATGACAAGAAGAAGAAGAAGCATAAGAAGGACAAGAAGAAAAAGAAATCGGAGTGAACACTCACCTAGGTTGTGGCGTTTACAGTAATCAGCAATAGATGCCTTAGCCTTCTCATTTGGATCTAACCTGCGGCCGGCAGCGCATGATCAAAGGCATCTCTAACATCGAAGCAGCAACGGCACACGACCATGCCAACCCTGGTGCCCGTTGGCCAGCCTATCTTGGGCGCTTTGCTGGGTACAGCTCCGAATGATGATAAGTACTGATAACAGTGTCACGAATAGGTCGAGTTATCGGCAACGTGATGTGTAGCTGTAGTCGTGCCTGGAATGGAGGATTGCACGATTGAATTTTCGCCAAACTTTCGCGTTTGCACCGAAGGAGGGAGCAGGCGTCGTTGCGCCATTGGTCGATGCTACGGATCCGTTGGTAAGGGAGGGAGCTTCTTACCTGTTCTTGTCCCACCCGGCTGGTGAAGGAAGATACTCCTCTACGAAGAGAAGCGACTCAATCATTTCACCACTACTACTTGGTCCGCTTCCTCCCTCTCCTCATTGTCTTGTCTTCTTGAACCTGATTCCCTCTTGGTGCTTGCCCTCACATTCTTTGCCGTCACGGTTGTAGGGAACAGTTGGGTACACATAGTGTTTGTTTCATCGTTTGGTCAAAATGAATATTGAAAAGTTAAAATAAATACTTATAACAATTTAGATAACTTTGGCTAATATCTCATTTTTCATCAAAGAACAGAGAAAAGCTGGCACTTTCCGAAGCAGACAAGAGAAGAAGAGGGCTGAGCAGCTTCCTCAAGAAGTACGTGAAGATGGCCACTTCCGCGGTGATGGACGCTCCGTGGCCATTTGCCGGGGAGCGGAATCGCTGCAAGACAGAGGCAAAGGAATCACGTAAGCGCAACAGGACGGCATCGCCGCCGTCATCTGCCTTGATACGATGGAAGAGGAAGCAGGCCTATGGCCCGTGCCACATCGAGAACCTCATAGTGGACGATCTCCTCCTCTACATATTCTGTTCGGGGCTCACTCTTCGCGACATTCATCCGATCTCCCTTGTCTGCAGGTACAATTGATGGTTATTGCGCTATTCGTACACATGAAGCTGATGGCGTGAATGAATGGCGGCATCAGGCGATGGCGAGCAGTAGCAATGGAGCCTTATCTTCACAGGCGACTGTTGAGCAAGCGCCTTTACTCGTTCGGCCAGAACAAGCGCGGATGCCTCGGCCACGGCAACTCCCTTCTGACTGAACAGCTCCGACCCAAGAGTGTAAGAGGGTTCCAAGGTACTGCTGAGTAGAGTGATCCGTACCGTGATGGATTCTCAAGTATTGCAATCCCGGATAGGCGTCGAAGTCGAGAGCGTAGCTGTGGGAGATCTCCATGTGCTAGTGCTCACGAAGAACGGCAAGTTGTATAGCTTCGGCTGCGGCCTTTTCGGTAAGCTTGGTCACGGCTTCGGCCAGTGCGAGTTCTTCCCGAGGTAGCATCCTTTCACTTCCAGGTGCTGGAGGTTGACGTTGACCATCATTGATGTCTGACTGCGGTGAAGGCAAGTATCATCTCTGCAGACGCAAAAGATTGTGAAGATTGCTGCTGGTCCGCAGCACAGCCTGGCTCTCAACAGTCACGGACAGGTACTGCATCAAGTCATGCTCCATCTTCCCTATCAACCTTCCCCTTCTCATCGTCTCATTGGCGTGCGTGATCAAGGTGTTCGCGTTCGGGTGCGGACGGCATGGCAGATTGGGGCACGGTGACGAACTGTGTGAGTTCTTGCCTCGCAAGTTGGTTTCTCCTTTGCTAGATGGATTGAAGATAGTCGACGTCGTAGCTGGCGGGAAGCAAAGCTTTCTCATCAGCGACACCGGGAAGGTCTTGTCGTTTGGGTACGTACGCATGCAAAGAATAGGATAACCGTGGAAGTGATCAAGACTCACCTCCCCAAAGCTATGGGTGGTACGGTGCCCTCGGACACGGTGATCAGCTCAGCTTGAGCCGACCCAAATTCATCGAGGGACTTGATGGATATCATGTCGTTGCCGTAGCGGCCGGCGGCTATCACACTCTCGCACTCACCAAAGGTGCTGCCTACTCGAAAACTGTGCATTCATGTTGACATCAGCACGAAGATCTCACTTGGGTTGTGATCATCATAGAGGGACTGGTGCTTGCCTTTGGGTCAGGATTCTATGGCCAGCTGGGAATCTCTGAGATCAGGTGTGCCCCCTTACTGCTTTCCCTGTCCGAGACCGTCTCGTCCCAGCTCACGCCTGGCACCTTCGCTGCTTGTCAGTGATTCTCCGCTTCCTTCTCACACTCGCGCAAGCACGCTCCACTCGCCTCACGTTTCACCTATGCTCAGGAACAAGACGGAGAAGTACTCCCTGTCGCCTGCTCTTGTTCATTACTTTGTCGGCTCCAAGCGTCGTGCGGTGGCCATCGGTGCTGGCGATCACCATTCCATTGTGCTCACTGAGACTGGCAAGGTCTACACCTTTGGTGCTGGAGGAAGCGGAAGGCTTGGTAAGCAAGCTAGCTGGGCATACTCGTCGCTTGATCCTAACATATATCTCACCGATGTGTGTCTAGGTCTGGGTGACGAGGAAGAGAATCAGTTCCAACCGAAACGGCTACGTTCCTTGGAGAACATCCGAATTGCCAGCCTCTCCGTTGGGCGCAGTCACGTTCTGCTACTATCGCGCGAGGGTAGGGTCTACTCGTTTGGATCAGGATGTTACGGCAAGCTGGGCCATGGCGATCAGATTGCCAAGGTCTCAGCAGCCGAGATCGCCAGTCTGGTTCCTGCCAGAGCAAGGGCAGTCTTCGCTGGTGGCAATTCGAGCTTCATCCTCACTTGATCATGAACGTGCCTCCGTGGCTTCCTGTACTTAACTTGGTATCTCTTGAGGAATGAAGTGATCAGGATTCATTTAGCATCAAGGGCGAAGAGCGAGTCTTCCAGACATCAATGGGTGGCTAGTTGGAAAAAGCAATACCAAGGCTCAGAATGCTATCAAGGTTGTCATCAGACACTGTCTCAAGCGCTGACGGAGCGTTAGTCCCAGTCGATGATGCTGATGCAGCGGATCCGGCTCGTTGTAGTTCTTGCAGGGCGGCTTGCAATCGCGGAGGGATAGGGGTGGGTCGGCCGTTGGAACGATCAACAAAGACATGAACGAAGTACCCGAGGGCAGCGATGTCCTCCGAGCCTTCCGCAAAGATGCCTACTTCGTACCACACGCCTGATGATGACAGTTCGTGAGCAACACAAGAGGGTAATGGGTGTTAACACGATGCTGTGACGGACGTACTGGATCGCCCTAGCTTCCTGATGCGTAGGCCACAATCGACGTTTTGAGGGAACGCCAAGCTTCGCTTGAAGGTACAGCCGCTCTGCACGCAGTACCCTACCACAGTGTCTTCCATTTTGGCATGGTGCATTCCACATGGAACAGGGCATTGTCAGTGCAACTCATCAGAATTACCATTTTTGTCACGCCATGCATCGCCGCCATCACCATCGTCATCATCATCATGTTGCCACCTGGTCACTAGTGACATCAGCTCCAGCGGCAGGCGATGTACCTTGAGTGGGAAGGAAGCCGGCAGATTGGATGAGGAACTGGTTGATGGTCGTGTCCATCCACGCGTAGTATACGACATTGTTCACGTGTCCGTACCTGTGGTTCAAGGTTCACCAAACCAGTGTTAGTACAAAACTTCCGCACAGGTGAAGTATGAATTGTGTGAATTATAGTATTTTCGATCTATCCCTAATTTGGATAAAAGGGAAATAATTCTGTAAAAATAAAGTACAAAGTGGGGTACATGTCATTGTCGGCCCAGCGTGTGGGCAAGCGGTGGAAGTGTGGGAAGTGTTTCCGGCCCGGACCAGTTCCACTCGACCCAGCATGGCCACATTCCGAGGTCACCACTGTCCGTGGCCGTCGGCTGTCCGCCACCACTGCATCAGCCCCAGAGTCTCCCATGTGTCCCATTATCACCCACAGTCGCTTTGCCATCCCACTGCTGCACTGTCCTCGCTCCATATGTTTTTCGTTTGAGTTTTTCACAACTTGGCAATTCGAAATAATTTGGATTTCTCAAAAGAATTTCGATTTGAACCGGTACATTCCGCGCATACCCGATTTCATTATTCAAATTCTTAGTCATCTAGAGTAAATTTGTGGGAGGATTCCAAACATACTTTAGCAGAACGAGGGGAGTCGACATAAAAGAAACTTCTATTTTGGCTGAATTCAAGGATTAAAAAAATCGTAAATTAACACGCGACCTGGGTGCCAATTTGGCCAAGATTTTTTCCTCGTCTGGAATTTAGTTGATGCTTCTTCGAGGAAAATGGACGATCCCAGTTCCGAGATGAACTATTCGAATCAAGATCTCCTCGACTTCTTCGACTTGTACGCCCTTTCTCCCATTTCTTCTTGGCACCGATTTGTCATAAAATAAAAATGGAAATAAAAATGGAAATAATTTTTTGTGGTGTTTGAAAAAATAACATTAATGCAGAAATATGTTCTTGTACAATTTTTTATTTCAAATAATATTTTTTTAACCTTGGGGGAGACAGGCCAGGGACGGAGTTGAGCCAGAGCGCGGCATCGTCGCTGTTCTCCTTCGGTGGTGAGGGTGACGCCAGCTTCACGTCCTCCTTCCGTCCGTTCCCGCTGGAGCCTGCCCTCTCTCACTCCGACATGGCGAGCTCGCACACTTACTCGTCCGGCGCTCCGCAGCAGTTTGGGATGGTGACGATGCACAGCACTGACTATGCTAACCTGGACAGCCTTCACACGTCGAGCGAGGGACTGGAGATGATGATCAGCGGCAATGAAGGAGTCTCGATGGGCAGCTATGAGACCACGTTTGATGACGGCAGTATCGGGGATGGCGTGAACAGTCTGCTCGATCAGCTGGACCTGGTGGCCGCTGAGGTCAAGCTGGAGACGACGGACACGCCTACGCCCACGCCTCCCACTCTGCCCGCCATATTCGAGATGGAGGGCAGCGCGGTGAAGAAGCGCAAGCATCAGCCACCGATGCTCTTCAATGCTTCTCCTAACCCGTCGTCTTCCTCGTCCTCATCCCCTGCTCCGTCTCCCTTGTCGTCCGCTTCCACACCAATCACCTCCTCCCCAACTGGTGATCCTCCTCGGCTTTACGCTCAGCCAATGCCTGTCGCGCGGCCTGCCGCCACGCACTCATTCGCTCCCGGAGCCCCCGCGCTTCAAGCTACAGCAGCGGCCACAGCTGCCTTATTCCCACAGTCTTCAGGAGGCATCTCGACACCTGCAGTCAATCCAGCGCACAGTCAGCTCATACAGATTCACCAACTTCAACAGCAGCACAAGGAGCAGCTGGATAAGATGCGTCATGTACAGAGGCAACTAATGCACCAACCCGAGATGAATACGTTCAAGATGAT
>CDEZ01023072.1:70603-89429 GCA_000826365.1 Acanthamoeba royreba | reverse complement strand
CGAGTCGCACTTCCAGATGGGCCTTCCCGCGGCTACATTGCCGAAGTTTTCGATGGTCATTTTGAGATCCCTGATCTCGGACCAATCGGTACATTGAAAGGCAATGTATTCACCGTTTCGATCATCCTCTAATACGTTAGTTACCCTAGGCGCTAATGGCCTGGCAAATCCGAGGGATTTCCTAACACCGGTGGCTGCCTATGAAGATAGAGACGTTGAATTCAAGATCATCAACAAGTTCAACGGTGCTTTGTGGACCTATACCCAAGTAAGCACTTGCCTGTGTTCGTAGCATCGGGAGCTTCAACTAACCACTTACGAATCAACTAGTCCAATACTCCTTTTGATGTGGTGGCGTGGCATGGAAACTACGCGCCCTGTAAGTACGATTTGGCGCTCTTTAATGCGGTCAACACTGTCACTTTCGACCACATGGTAATTCCTATTTTCTCTCAATCGTGAGCACAAGCTAATAGATGAATAGGACCCATCGATCTTTACTGTGCTCACATGTCGCACGAACACTCCTGGCGTGGCCGCGTGTGATTTCGTGATATTCCCACCACGCTGGGCCGTAGCGGAAAACACCTTCAGGCCGCCTTACTACCACCGCAACTGCATGTCTGAATTCATGGGCCTCATCAGAGGAATGTACGAGGCTAAACAGGAAGGCTTCTTGCCTGGCGGTGCTTCGTTGCACAGCTGCATGAGTGCGCATGGACCAGATAAGACCACTTTCGAAAAGGCCTCCACGTAAGTGCTTTCTACGTCCCCTGCGACTTGCAAGATACTGATCCTAGGGGTGGGGTGTGGCTTCAAAGGGAGGAGCTTAAGCCAGTACGTATCCCTGACACAACGCTGGCGTTCATGTTTGAATCGACCTACCTCTTCTCGATCACCAAATTTGCGGAGAACGAGAATCTTGATGAAAACTATTACAAGTGCTGGCAGCCCCTGGCCAAACACTTCTCCCCTTGACCCTTGATTAAGCGATGTCATTGCTCGATTGCTCAAAAACGCTGTTGTTTACGTTCCTCCTGCCCGCATGAGGTGTAAACTATTCGGAAAGGCTGTGAATCAGCGAAGCGATGAGCGAGGATCCGGGCGCGCTGCCGGGCTGCTCTGTCTTCAGTACACGTATTTGCCCACTCCCTTGTCCCTTCACCCGACCGATACGCGCAGCACAGTTCACCCCCAATGCCCTGAAATAAGACCGAAAGTCAGAAAAGAATCCTCACCCGTGCAGCGGGGAAGGCGTACGCGAGTCTGTGTATAAGATCCGATGTGGCATCCGGCGACACGGCGATGAGGAGACCACCAGACGTCTGGGCATCACACTAGTCACCCGGACCCCGTCAGCACGACAATAAGAATGGGTTGGTATTTAGCAGGTGGCAGGATCAGTACGAGGAGGTGCTTGCAGACAGAACCCAGGCCCTCATCCCACTCCACGAAGGATGAAACATACTCCAGGTTGGCCTTCGTGCCTCCTGGAATCACCCCTGCAGCAGCGAACTCATGGGCCCCCTTCAAGAAGGGGATTCGATCCACCCATAACTAGATCTTATGCGTAAGCCTAATGAAACAACGCCAGGGACGGAGGCAGCAGTACCTCTGCGTCAACCTCACTGCCAGCAAGCATTTCTCGCAGGTGGCCCAGTAGACCAAAGCCTGGATACAGCAGTTAATCTTAAATAACATGATCTGGCAAGTGGCGAATTTTCATAAGGACACACACCTGTCACGTCCGTTAGGGCGTTTACCATTCCCACTTCCCTGATGGCAACGATGGGCTTGTCGTTCAACGTGCTCATTGTCCGAATGGCTTCCTTTTCGATATCCTAAGAGACACGGCCGTAAGAATCAGAGATTCTTACTGCGAGAGCACAACGAGGGTGTGTGCCTTGTGATCTACAAGATCACGCTTCAGTGCGGTGGTAATGATGCCGGTGCCGATTGGCTTTGTCAGAACCAGGTCGTCACCCGGCTTGGCCCCTATATTTCGGAGTACCTGGTGTGTGAAGTACGGTGTTACTGTCGCCCTTCGCGTTCTTGAGAACAACAAGTGATGTACCTTATTGGGATGCACCACCCCAGTGACAGCCATACCAAACTTGGGTTCATTGTCATCAATCGAATGTCCACCAACAATTCGTACGCCAGCTTCCTCCGCTTTGGCTTGGGCACTAGGGACAGGATCTTTAGTTTGAACGAGTGTAAACATAGAGAAGAACAGTAAGAAGGAGCCTACCCCTGTAAAATACGTTGTAGCACGCCTATAGGAAGACGATTCGAGGGAAAGGCGACAATATTCAACGCGAATAGTGGCGTACCACCCATAGCATAAACCTAAAAGAGGCCAACTCGTGGTAAGGGATAGCATATCTTCCATGCTAACGGCAACTGCGTACATCAGAAAGAGCGTTGGCAGCGGCTATCTGTCCATACGTGTAGGGATCATCCACAATGGGCGTAAAGAAATCGACTGTACTCACGACCGCTAGGTCCTACATAACAAAATTAGTACGGAAAAGGCAACAGGCAGCAGGAACTAATACAGAAGTTAGCTGATAAACAGCAGCATCATCGGATGTCTCAGAACCAACGAGAAGATTCTTGTCTTGCTGTGGAGCAAGGGGCAGACTTTTAAGAACCTCAGCCAACCGCGCTGGCGGCAGCTTGCACCCGCATCCCTGATCACATTAAGTCCGTTAGAGGAAATAACCGCTGAAGATCGTAATCATTCATGGCCGATTCCGGCCGAAGGAGAAACGTACAAGTCCAGCGGTGAATTGCGTAAGTCGTATTTTATCGGCTTCGATATCATTATTCAGTTCAGTGTCCCTTCTTTCTTCTGAAACAACGAAGGAGAACAAAAGATCGATTAAAGCTGTATAATCGAGGGAGACGGGTAGGAGCTTACCTGAGGGGCGTAGGCGCTGAAGTGCTTGCATGACGACGACAACTGCCTCGTCAATTTCATTCTCTGAGGTTTCTCTGCCCGTACTAAATCGCACAGTGCCCATCGCGTACCTATCCACATTTCATATTAATACTGCGGCAAGGAAGGCGGAAGAAGCAGAGGAGAGCATACTCCAGAGGTACACGCATGGCCGAAAGAACAGGAGACACGGTGATACTCTCACTGTGACATGCAGCCCCTTAATCTATGTGAGCGAGTATCTACGGTGGGTTTTAGACAAGGGTACTTACCTGCGGATGCTGCCACACGAGTAGAAATCTCGGCAAGCAGCGTATTCGCCTCGACGCCCTAACCATATTCCACAAGGTTATGAGAATACCAGCACAAGCATGGCCATTGAGATCGTACCCGAAATGATATACTAAGAGTATTGGGAAGACGCTTAGAGTCATCCTTGGCTCCATTTACACGAATATCGAGCCCTGTGCCATTTTTAGCTCCTGCAAGTCGGCACAATAGGACGTGCATAATTGTACCGAGAACTTTACAAGCATCAGTGAGACTGCTCTGCAGGCGGTCTCGCATTTCTTTCATGTGATGGGCATTTTTTCCTAAATCCCGAACACAAATCATACATGCAGCGCCCAACCCTGGAACTAGCAGCGTGTTCTGTTCGAAGCAGAAAACAGGATCAAGGAACAGGCTCGCAACCACGATGCCAAAGAGGAGCGGTTACCTCAGTACCAGGCCTTCGGCCTGCTTCATGATCAGCACCATGCAGCAATTTCTTCAATTCGATGCCTCGCCGAACATAAAGAGCTCCCACACCTTTATGACATTAGTCAACAGCTCAGCTGCAATAACCTAAATGGTTTGGTACCTTTAGGTGCATATAGCTTATGCGCACAAACTGACAGCATATCGACGCCAAGTTCATCCACACGAACACGTACTTTTCCCAGGCTCTGTGCAGCGTCGGTATGGACGGCAACTCCTGTACGCACAGGAAGTGAGAACACCTAAGGTAGGTAGAGGTGAAGTAAGTGCTAAGTACTGCCGCCAGCCTTCTTTCGCACGGTATCAACCACTTCCTTGATAGGCATAATAGTGCCAACTTCGTTGTTGGCGTGCATGATGGTAACTAGAATGGTATCATCCCTGATTGCGTTCTGCATCGTGGAACGCAATTAGGATTGGACCAGATATAGACGCGGGGGCAGATGCTCGTGATTTGGCATTTACCTCAAGATCATCAAGAGATATCAAACCTTCAGCGTTCACCGGCAATCGCGTCACACTAAAGCGCTCCTCTTCTTCGAGGTACCTTTGACATAGGCAGTGAGCGAATAAGCAGGCCACAAGTCCTTAAAAGGGAGCTAGAATACGCACTTGACAACTTCTGTGATAGCCGGATGTTCAACAGAAGAGGTAATGATGTGTCGACCACGGTGCTTGTGTTGTAGCGCATAGCCCTGTCCAGTACGTAAGCACTACGACGGAACAGTGCCCGTCGGACTCTAATTGATCCTGATCTGTACCTTCACTGCATAGTTGTTCGATTCCGTCCCACCTGAGGTGAAGATCACTTCATCTGCCGCACACCCCAACGCTTCGGCCAACTGCAGTTGAAGACCACGTCGTGAGTTGTGTATTTATATAACAATTCATGTTATTAGCAGTACTTACCTGCTGGCGTGCCACTTCGATCGCCTTCTTTGTGGACGCACCATACGGATGCACACTGCACATATTTGCTTATTATCATTATTATTATTATTATTATTATTATTATTATCATTATCATTATTATTATTATTATTATTATTATTATTATTATTATTATTATTATTATTATTATTATTATTATTATTATTATTATTGTTGTTATTATTGTTATTATTGTTATTGTTATATCATTATTATTGTTATATCATTATTAATATTAATATTTAGTGAAAATATTATCATTATTATCATCATTTACAGAGATATATGGAATATTTATGGGAAGGACACGCAAACGATCGAAATCGAATTCAAACTTCCAATAAATATAAAAATAAAAATAAAAATAAAAATAAAAATAAAAACCCACCTGGAGGGATTGCCAAAGAAGGAGTCGAGGAAGGGGCGCATGACGTCGGCAACTTCGGGGCTGATGGGGGTGGTCGCGTTGTAGTCGAGATAGATGGGCGGGGACGGTCCCTGTCCTGGCCCGGTGGACGTGGAGGCATCTGGCGTCCACGAGTGCCGCGACGAAGAGGACGAGCGCCCTTTGGCCGGTTTCTGCTGCATGGTGGTGGTGCTGGTGGTGGTGGAGTGGGGCGACAGGTACGGCGAGTACGTGGTGGTGGAGGAGGAGGAGGAGGGGGAAGGAGCGGAAGAAGAAAAAGAGGAGGAAGTGGAAGCAGTGGAGGGGGTGGCGTTATCTTCGATGACCGCAAGGAACGAGTCCGATGACGGCGTGGCGGCAAACGGGGCGGAGTGGGGGGAAGGCGGCACGAGGAGGAGGGGACTGGGGTCGTCCGGACCGACGTCCCAGGGGTGGGAAGACGGGGCCTGGAAGGTGGAGTGGCTGCGCGCCCGTGTCGCAGTGGATGGGGGAGGCGTAGTGGGCCCAACAGGAAAAGGTGCCTGCACTACTGTCGCGGCAGGAGTCGGGGCAGTGGCGGTGGGGCTGTGCTTGCCGGTTGAGGCGGGTGGTGGCGTACCCGAACCCTGCTGCTGCTGGAGATGGGGGTGGAGGAGCTGTTTGTGGCCCCCGCGCTGCTGCCGCAGCTTGGTCCTCCTGGCCTCCCCGAGGAACATGTGCTGCTGTGTGCTGTGCTGTGCTGGGTGTCGAGGATGGTGAAGCCACTCGGGCAGCCTACGGGCTAAGCCACACGCACTAGTTGAAGAAAGGGACAACCCAAGGGGTTTCCTAATCGGGCCGACGTGGTGTTCATCATCATCACTCACACCATCAGGCCTCCGTCAAACATAGCCTCGTTTTATTGCTGCCGGGGAGGTACTCCAGCAAGGACGTTCGAACCGCAACAAAGCGCGTCACATGTACCCACCATAGGGAGGCATGCCGCTGTGGTGGGGCATGCCAGGATATCCACCACCACCACCACCACCGTAGGGCGCGCCGTAGGGTTGAGGGTATGCGGGGGCGTGATGCTGATGGCCCCACGGCAGCGGCGTCACGTAATCCCTGCAACAAAACGCATACAGCCACCGTGAGCCAAGTACCCCAACGAAGATGGCAGAGAAGAGAGAGCGAGAGAGGCGAGAAAAGAGAAGAGAAGCGTGGAAGAGCGGATGGTCGTAGAAACGGCAGAGCGTCGCCTTGTCTGGAGGATTCAGCAGTTGGAAGTTGACCGCTAACACGCACCAAGCCGACGGAGCAAGTATTGGGGCAGGAGTGGGGAGCAGATGGGGGAAGATAGTATCGATGCCGGGGAGGTCGGCTTACGTGGTGAAGGCAGACCGTACAGTACCTTACTTACCTGTCCTCTCATGGGTGGTGTGCAGTGAACGATCGATAAGGAGGCGTAGCCACACCCGAAAATCAGCCATTACTGGGTAGGGCGGCAGCGAGAGGTAACGTTAGGGGTGCGATGGTGCTGAGGGGATGGGATGGAACGGGATGTAGGGAGGGTCGGGGATTTAGATTCACTTAGCTGAAGGCGGGGGATACGGGATGAGGTGAGGGGAAGATGAGGGATCGGACCGTGTTAGCCACCGGTCACGGATTTTCCACAGTTGCCGTTGTATGTCATCGCAAGCATCGCAGAGGAGCGGTACAGGAAGAAGGAAAAGTAGAGGAAGGACAAATTGAGTGGGAAAGATGGGACGTACCGAGCGGAGGCCGAGTTGTGTTTTACCGTGAGTTGAGCAAGATGAGAGTATTGAATGAAGAGGGTGATCGACATGATGGGATCGGTGCCCACATACACTGTCTTGCCATTGAGGTACTGGGAAGCCGTCTGAGCTGAGGCTGGGCTAGAAAATTGTACCAGCGTCTGCAGACGTGAATCTCGCCTCGTCTCCTCTGCTCAGGATAAAAGAGAGATAGTTAAATGCGTGAAGTTTGGCACAAGGGCTGAATGTGGTGCAGAGTGACGATACCCGAGTACTCCTGCGCCTGCTTGTTCATGACCACAATCTTTTCAATGAAACCGTACGAAGAGAAGATCTGCCACACGATGTCCGCGGTGATGGGGATAACGGGTTCCTGCTCTGTCTGAAGTGTAACCAGCAGGATGCGGTTGGGGCCTGTAGTGGATGCCGTGAGCTGCTGATGGCGCGAGAATCTCATGTAGATCTTTCGTCCGCGGATGTTAGGTTGCGTGTTGATGTAGAAGTTACTCATGAGAATTGCTGATGAGAGATCGCTGAACTCCAGCAGAGCTTGGTTCTTGGTCGTCAACATCACCACCTTGTCTACAGTGCCGAAGGGTGCAGCCATTTCCATAATATCCTCCTAATATAACATTATCGCCCGCACACAGTGGAATGAGTTGATGAGTGCGAACAGGCATGGAAGGATAGGGAGAGTTCGACGCTATACCTGAGTGATCTCCGACGTAACGTTCCTGAAGTGGAGGACCTTGGACGGAGGATCGGGAGAGAGACTGTCAGGGATAGGCGCGGACGGAGTCGCTGCAGTAGTAGATGATGAAGAGCTGCTGGCGGATGTAGGTGCTGCGGCAGCGGCAGGCGCATCATAACCAGCATAACCTCCACCCATGCCGTACCCGGCGTAGGCCGCGGCTGTTGAGGGATCGTATGCAGCGTAGGCGTAAGCTTGCGGATCGTACGCGCCCGCCGCCCCTGTTGCATAGTCGACCGCTGCCGACGCAGAATAGCTGCTGGCCGCTCCATCATAGGCACTCCCATGATCGTAGGCCGCTTCAACACCACTACCGCCGCTCTCCACTGACTGTCCCACGCTCCCTCCTTCTTCTCCTCCTGCACCACCCAACGGTCACTTGAAAATCAAAAACCATGATTTTGAATTTTTTTAAAAAAAAAGATAAAAGGAATGCTGGATCATGACCACAATAATAATAAAAATAATGATATGATGTGTACCTGTGGGGGTGGCTTCCTCGGTGCGGGTGCGTTTGGGTGGGGGTTCGCTTTTACGGTTCTCCTCGCCTCCGCCCACCACCTCGGGACCGCGGGCCTCTGCCTCGGGGGCGGAGACGGGCCGAGACTGCTGCTCTTCCTCATAGGAGACGTCCTCGTGCGGACGCTTGGCGCCAGCCCCACCCCCGCTGTTGCTGTTGGTGGTGGTGCTCATGGTGTGTCGTTGTCGTTATGCGCGGGGCGGAAAAGTTTGAGAAAAGAAAGAAAAAAGAAAATACCAAGCGTATTTGGTTGTCCCTGGAATTCCAGGCATGTCGTGGTGATGGACCTGAAGGAGGAGGAGCACGAAGAACCCTCCTCCTCCCGCGCGCTGGTGCGTGTGGGACCGAGCCTGCTGGGTGGGCGGGGCGTATTTGTTGTGCGCGACATCGCGGCTCCTCTCACCCCGCTCGCCCACTACGGGGGGAAAGCCAAGCCTGCGCACCACGTCATGCGTCGCTGGCGACTTCCTTCTTCGTCTTCCGCCGCGCCCTC
The DNA here is from genome assembly GCA_000826365.1 of Acanthamoeba royreba. Classification (NCBI taxonomy): domain Eukaryota; phylum Discosea; order Longamoebia; family Acanthamoebidae; genus Acanthamoeba; species Acanthamoeba royreba. Next base: position 80,896 of record CDEZ01023072.1, on the reverse strand, counting down.
TCTCCCCTCGACCTACGAGGAGGAGAAGGAGGAGGAGGAATGGGTGGCACTTCCCATGAGGTGGTCATCGCCAAGCTGCGCTACCTCATCGACACCTACGATGGCGCGCTCGTACTGGACCCTACCGGTAGCTTGCCTCCTCCTCCACCCACCATCCGGCTTGATGGCGATGATGTGGTTGTTGATGATGGTCTTCGCTCGTCGTGTTCATGGAGGATGTTTTGCTGTGATGATCATTCATGACTGGGGAGAAATGTAAGAAAGACGGGGAGGAGCACTGAGCATCGCACCGGGTTCGCACCCTCTGACGCTTTCTATGCGCGTGGCGGCAGATGACGACGGCCTGCTGATGGCCGAGTACGACGCTCCCCACTACGCTGGGCATTGTGTCAATGAACCTCCGGCCAGGTCTCGTGGCATGAACACCTCACCCGAGGTAACAGGTCCATCCTGCTGAGCGTCATTTGTTCTGGCACCGACCGAATGCGTGCGATGCGTGCGCGCATGACGCAGGAGGAAGATGACGAAGGCGCGGATTACAGCATGTGCGCGCCGAATGCGTGCTTTGTGCAGAACCACCACACCAAATGCGTCGAAGTTTGGACTCTCCGCGCCCTGCGTAGTGGTGATACTTCAGCTCGCCTTCTTGGCCTTGGAAGTGTTGCGCTATGGGACTGAACTCGCATGGCATGCGCAGGGGAGGAGGTCTACATATACTACGGAAGTGGAGTCTACAGGGACTATGATCTCCATCCGCGACTGCTCTTCATCAAGAACATCGGTACGCAAACCCATCCTGCTCCAATCATGCACACTGACGACACCTACTGCAGGGCTTACAGTGAGCGAGGCTGGTGACCTATGCACGGTGCACTTCGACGGCGGTGAGTACGAATGTAGCTCGAAGGGGCTAGCGGCCCTCGGTAAGGCTGTAGATAGGGCTGGAGCACGCAGTTGGCTTGGCGAAACCTTACGGTGGCTTACTGCACGCACTCTCTGCAAGACAACATAACGCCATTGAGCCTGTATTGCCGGCAGCAACCAGGCGGGTTCGCCTACAGACGACAAGTGAAGGAAAATGGCTACAGGCTGTCTGGGTGTAGTAGCGAGGAAGGCACACGGTGAAGGTGCTTTCTGTGCAGGTGGAGCTCTTGAAAGGGCTTACTCTCCTTGCGCAGGAAGTAACGCTCGTCCAAAGCTTCCACTTCCCTCAGCATCTGGCCAGCTTTTCCCAGGTTCTCATCTAACCTTCTGGCAGCTCCGACCACGATCACCTCCACTCCTTCTTGATCGAGCAGCGAAGGCGGATTCACTGCCAAGCCATCGGCTATATATCAGCACAGCGTGATTGCGCAAGAGATGAAGAAGAACTGGCTGGACGGATACCTGGTATGAATGCCGGACCGGGATCAGTGGGTAAAGGAGGCTTCTCGGGAGAGGTCTGAGGAAGAGGAGCTACGCCCTGGAGATAAGCTTCGATGTCCCGCTCTAGCGCGTGGTCGTACTCCCGCACCAAACGATCATCGCCGTCAGGCAGGGGTTGTGGGCGGCTCGCGTAACGGTACGGATTACGCACCACGAGATGATAGCTCCCTTCGCGGGGGATGTTAAAGCAGCTTTGCACGTCCCCCGTTTCTTGGGGCAGCTCCAGCACGAAGGCCAAATGGGTGTGCCTGTCGTGCTCCACAATCCCATATACGCCTTCACCTACCACGCTGATCTCGCTCAACTGTTGCCCTCTCCTCCCTTCAGCACTTTCTGGAGTGTCGATGTGGGCGGGCGGTTTGTGCTCGTGCAGGTTGTCTCCTTGTTCCAACACTCGGCGTATGTCGTGCAGGTTGCCGACCTTTGCGACCACCCCTGCACGCCCCACCAGTCCCGCAGCATCGTCAGCGAGGTGAAACCTGGGGCGAGCACTCTGTTATGGCTGCGAGCTACCTAGCAGACGCTCGTGGTCATCGATGTCCGGAAGCTGTTTGCGGGGCAAGACCAAAAGCCGATGGGGAGGGGCAGTGGTGCGGTGGTGGGGCACGTTCATCTGAATCCAACGCTTGGGGTCCCCTGGGTCTGTTCCTTTGGGGCACAGCAGAACGTAGAGCCTGCACACTCAGCTCCTCCTGGTTAAGCCAGACATGCCTAGAGAAGGGCTCACTTGCCCCCGCCACCCTGATCATGATACCTGGCAACCTCTTCCAGCCGCGGCAGGATCGCAGTGCCGGCCACCCTCTCCGGACGAGTTCGGTTGGGTCGGTACAAGAAGTACACCAGGCCTGACGGCCACTCGCCCAGTGAGTTAGTCTCTATTTCTGAGGCCACTTCATGCCATGGGATAGAGTGTGTACCGGTTTCGAGGAGGGAAGGATGGCCGTGCTGGTTGGCGGTGTCCTTCCTGTGGTGCCTCCGCGAGTTATTGTGGCTGAGACGTCGGCTCTCAGCAGCAGGGACGCCCTGCTGCCGACATGATGATGAAGATAATGGGAGACGAAGAGGAACGGATCGAGACAGGGTCAAGAAGCTTCGGGAAGCTCGATACATGACCGAGTGAATGTCTTTTGGGCCACTCCTACGCCCCACACTCGTTGTGGAGTGTGTGCTTGAGGAGGAGGAGGAGGGGATGTGGCAGCCCCTCGTGAAGTGGCCGTACAGCAGTCGGGGCCCATTCGGCGGAATTCCTGGGGGAGAAGAGGGAGGAGGAGACCAAACCCACCACCAGTCCCGCTCCTTTCTTGATTTGGGGTGTCCCACCCTGGCGAGTGGGAGGAGGACTAGGGGCGTGCCACTACGTTCGCTGTACACACAGGAGCAATATATTCCAAATAAATAAAGGTACACCTCAGGCATCGCAGGGGAAGGGATAGCCTCCTGCTGCGCCGGAGGACTCACAGTCCACAGGACCCGAGAACGATGATGACGCCGAGGCCGGTGAAGAAAGGGAAGACATACAGAACGGCAAGGTGGAGGAGGACATCAGCACGGAATCTTGTGCTTGCGTGCCCGAGGAGGAGTGGGGAAGTAGACCGATCGACCGATCTGAGTCGTGGAGGCGAGTTGTGGAGGAGGAGGTGGGATACGAGCCGAGCGAAGGATAGGGCAGAGAGAAGGACGCAGCGTCGCTTGAGGCAGCAGCCCACATGAAGTCAAGCATCTCTCCGTGGAAGTCGTCCAGCCCGCCACCGCACGAAAGAGCGAGCTCGTCAGTCCCGTCGCCAGCTGGAGCCGAATAGAATGGATAGAGCCGTGGCGGTTGGTCTCGTTCACGCTGAGGTGATGGATACCATTGGTCGTCCTCTTCCAACTTTTCCTTCTTGCACTCAATTCCCAGCGCTGGGAAGAACGAACCAACGACGCGGCCGGATGACAGATTCGAAACGGCCTCTGCTGACCACGGTTGTTGGAATTGCCCAGCGGAATGGCCCAGGTGATCATTCGACCCGGTGGCTATCTCCTCTTTCACACGAACGGGACGCTGCCGAGGGCTTGTGCCGTTTTGCGCAGATAAATGATGAAGCTCATCGCAATCAACGCCGTCAGACGATTCGAGCTTGCAACGGCCTTGCAGCGTCTCCTCATCCTCCTCTCCCTCACCATCGTCGTGTTTATCATGAACAGGGGAGGGAGAGGCCGTAACCGCGGAGGAAGCCGTCCTACGTCTACGTTTGCGAGGAGAACACTTGTCGAGGCAAGGGTCATGGGTGTGGGCACCCTCGTAGGTCACGATCATTCCGGAGACGAGCGAGTCCACCTGTTTCTTCACGGGGCACAGCTTGTCGGTGCATTTGTAGTAGGACCTCGGGTAGCCACTGCCCTTGACGTACTTCTGGCCGTACTTGCGCCAGCGGTAGCCATCGTCGAGGTAGTCGACATTGACCTCGGTCGTGATGACAAGGCGCGGGGTGCTGTTGGGGGCGCTGTTGGCTCCGGAGCTGTTATGTGCGTACTTGCAGAATCCGTCTATCACCGCGCTTCGGAAGGAGTCCTGATCGTGCGCCGTCAACTGGGTGACACAAGGCCGCTCGTGATTGTGTTTGCCCTTGTAAATGGAACTGGTAGACACGATGTGGCCATCCTTTATGATGGCCTCCACCTGCTTCTTGACAAGGCAATGTGGGTAGGTGCATTTGAAGTAGCTCCGTGGGTAGGGGCTCCCCTTGACTGTCTTGCGTCCATATTTCCGCCATCTATAGCCGTCACTCTCCGGGCTGAGATGCGCTTCGATGTTGAGACCCTCCGTCACTTGAATCTTGTGCACTTTGCGCTCCACTTTCACCACACGACGCTTGCGGCGCACATCGTCACTTGCCTGCCCTGTTTCGGCCTCGCTCGATTCATTGTCCTTGACATCATCCTCATCATCAGAGAAAAAGTCGTCGTCATCCTCTTGACCCTCGCTATCGCTGGAATTGTTTTCTGTCTTGGCCACGCTGTTCGCTGAAGAAGCACCACGATTTTTCACCGCGGGAACAATCCCACCACCGCCACGGGCAGAAGGCGAATCATCAAAGCTGGGTCCCCGCTGAGTATCGTTTTGATCTTCGTCTGCGTCTTCTAGGCGCTCTTCTTTGATGGCGACGAGAGCGGAGGGGTGAGGGACCATGATGGCGTCATCCGACCGCCGTTTACGGCCACGTCTGCGCGTTGCGCCGAGTGAGGGCGCAGGAGCCGGCGGTGTTGTGACACCAGACGGCAGTTGGGAATGCTGCTCCGCAGCGCGCTGATGATGGTCATGGTGGTGGTAGTGCAATGAGGAGAGGCCTGAGTAGCCCTGCTGCTGCTGAACTGAGGGAACCTCCTGGATGTTCGGGAAGGCGTGATGGAAGGGGTGGTGGCGAGGCATCGCACCAAAGGACGGGAGCGATGGAGAGGAGGACAAGGAGGACGACGAGGGAGAGGAGGAACGCAAGAACGGCGGCGAGGGCGAGGCTGCCGGCAGCAGCGAGTGGTGGTAGCCGGCGAAGGGAGAAGGGAGCAACCCACCAGAGCCCGAGGCGTGGTGGGCGGACGTGAGTTCGCAGTCGGACTCGGGGCCGGCGCCAAGCAGAGGGGAATGGTAGAGGAGGCGGGGCGATATGGCGGTGGTCGAGTCGGCGCTGGCGGGCAGGGCCGCGTCCCACATGAGGGAGGCCCCCGAGGAACGCGCTCCAGGGAGTGGGGAGGCGGCCGCATAGCCACCGGGCGTCGCAGCGTCGGCGGCGGGAGAGAACGTGGCGTAGGTGGGGCTGGGGGTGAGGGCGGTGGTGGTGGTGGGGGTGGGGGTGCCCCGAGAACAGTCCCATTCGAGGTCGTAGACGAGCCCTCCTCCTCCTCCATGCCCCGGTGGGGGAGGAGCGGGGTGGGCAAGGGCGTAGGGCGACTGGGCGGCGGCGTAGCCGATGTGGCGGTGCCCAAAGTAGAGGGGTGGCACCCCGCCGCTGGGGTGCCTCTGTTGCTGCGCTTCCACCAAAGCGCTCAGCGGCGGGCAGAGGAGGGGCTCATGCTGCTGCGAACCTCCGTGCTCATGCTGCTCCTCCTTGTTGCTGCTATGCCCGTAGGAAGAGGTGCAAGAGGAGGAGGAGGAGTAGGCCGGGTAGCAGGAGGAGGAGGAGGAGGAGGAGGGCGGGAGGAGGTGGTGGTAGGGGAAGGCAGTGGTGAGCTGCTGGGGCGCGTGCTCCGAGGTGGTCAGGAGCTCTCCGGAGAAGCGGTGGCCCTCAGAGTGGAGCGGACCTGGCGGGAGGGGGTGGTGTTAGCCACGCGCGTGGGCACCGCCTCCACCACGCGGCCATAGAAATACACGTGCATGTTTGCTTATGTTTGTGTGTGTGTGTATATATGTATGTATGTGGGGTGTGTAGGGTGTGTTGCGTTCTCTCTCCACACACACACACACACGTGGGGAAGACACGGACATAGAAAACAAGTTCACACTTATCCGGTTGTGCACGCCTGCAAGATGAGGTAGAGATAGAGGAGGAGAAGGACTAGACGTACCACCACGCGCCGAGGGGATAAGGGAGGCCACGAAGGCTCGGGACATGTTGGGGTTGCCGTGATCTGCAGCTCCTCTCTATCTCTCTCTTGTGGTGGTGCGCCAGAAAGGGACGATTGGTGTAGGGATGATGCCCTCCGGCGCGCTTTCGAGTGGCTTCGAAAGCAGGCCCTGGGTTGGGGACGTGCGTGGGGTTGGAGTGTTAGGTGCGAGACAGGGCAGAGAATGTACTGAAGACAACAGCGAGAGAACAACAACAACAACAACTAGGAACCAGCCTGCTCAGCACGCCAGCATGCTCCTCGTGCGACGCTGCCACCACAGCAGGCGAGATAGGGGCGTGCTTGGCTTCCCACCGCGGAGCCATATGCGCTTGTAACAGTCCCAGATCGGTGGCCAATTGGTCAGAGCCACGCGCACGTGGGTAATCTCAACAGGTGTGCGGGACAACGAATTGCATCGCATGTCAGTTTTTAGAAGTAATGACAAGGTGATGCGTTCCGCCACCGTAACGTCACAAGTGGGAAGGTGGGAACGTTATCTGTTCCCAGGATGGATCCAATCGATAGGGCCGAGCTAGGTCCGTAATTGGCAATTTACCAAAACACAAACCAATCAATTCCGTACACAGGCGGAATGCTACACAAACCTAAAACCGGTCATCGAAAGCAAAACATGCGAAATTCCACTTGTCATAACTCAAATACTTAGTTGCGAGATAGATATCTCCCAAACGTTCTTCGAGCAGCGTTTCAGAAAGTTGCCCAAAACTTTTCTTGGCTGTGGGTTTGTGCATTCTCTCCAATTTGATTGAATTCGTGTAAATTATTTAATTCGGGGCACCCTTGATTGTCCGATCAGCATGGACTCGGGTCTGCCTCCACCCCCGCCCATCATTGCTCTCACAACCCCTCATGACCACCCCGAGTCCGGCCCGACCACCCTCATTGGTGGTAAGCGCAAACGACGATCGTCCTCTCCTGCCCCTACCTCCCCCTTCTCCCCTCTTCCTGCTGCCGCGTTATCGGCCTCCTCTTCCACCTCGACTGTGGGTGGCGGTGGGCCCGCCCTCGTAGTCTCTCCACCTCCTCCCCCACACGGCGCTGTCTCGGCAGTGTCCCCACCACCTCCTCCTCAGCGGGGCGGCGGGTCCTTGCCGTCGTCGTCGTCGTCGCTACAAACCCCCGCGGCCAGCCATGGGGGTGGCGGCGGGGGCAAAAAGAAGCGGAGGTCGCCCTACAAGTGCCACAAGTGCGGGAAGCCCAAGAAGGGCCACATATGCACCGCTGTCGACCCCTCCAGCCTCGCCCTCTTCAAGGAGCGCGATGCCCGCCCGCCCCAACCCATTGGCCTCGCGACCGTCGCTGACAGCAGCAGCGGCGTGCTCTCTTCATCATCGCCGCTGTCTTCTTCTTCTTCCTCCTCCTTATCGTACGTCTCTTCCCCGTCCGCCGGGTCATCGTTCATCACGCCGGCGGCCACAGCGATGCTCTTGCTGGACTCGACCTCCCCGGCGTCATTCACCGGTGGGCTGACCCCGGTGGCAGGACACACGGCCACGACCACCACCGCCACCAGTTCCCAGAACAGGACGTCGACCTCGTCCTCGTCGCCGTGGCCTCCACGAGCCACCACGATCGCCGAGCTGGACCTGAATGACGATGACGATCAGGATGACGACGAGGAAGAAGAGGAGGAAGGCAGCGACGTATCCCGTTACCGCGTCCCTGAGCATCCACAGCGCGTGAACTCTGCCTCTGTCTACAACGGCAGCGAGGAGGAAATGGGTCGGATCAAGCGACACGCAAGTGCCGGCGGCGGAGGAGGGCGCGCAGCGCGTGGGAGGAGAAAAAGGGCGGGTCATCAATCGACGACGACAACGATCAACGGAAATGAGGATGACGACGATGAAGAAGGGGACGGCAACGACGAGATGACGGGCTTGGAACGAGCAGTCTCGTCATCCTTTCCGCCATCACTGCTCGGCGAGCTGGCTGAGATGTACCAGACCTCGTCGGACAATCTGTTCCCTACGGACTCGCTCTCCCGCTACGAGTTGGGTTCCTTAGACACGGGGGCTGCATCCTCGTGGGCGAATTGGGGTTCCTTAGATGCCGCTAGCGCACAAGGTACCGGGCATGTACCACACGCACTGCGCAAACTCATCACTGACATGTAATGGCGTGGTCAGGCGAGGATTTTGACATATCTTTGTTTGGGTATATTGATGAGCGTCCTCCGGAGAGAGTATCAGGTGTTGGCATCTCTCTCGATCAGAAGAAGGTAGTCTTATGCGCTCTGAGAGCGAGACTTTTGCTCCTCTTGTATATATCGACTGACTTTTCAAATGATTCCGTGTCGCACGTAAGGCGCCCTATTTTGTGTCGTGGTTCGATATGGCAGTGTCGGGATTGGACATGCTGGAGACCTTCCTTAGAGTACATACGGCCTTCAAGCGTCCACTTTAGTCATTTGGCTCTATTGCTCACCCTACCGCCTTGATGCGATTTTTGTTCTTTTCGTTATGGCCCAGACCCAGCGACCGGTCTGGGGATCGCTTTCCGCTGTGCTGGACAATCTGAAAGAACAAAAGAGCAGGCTTCATGCGTGGAAGGAGAGCTTTGGTCGGGAGGTCATTACGAGAGCCATCACTGATGGCGACGTTCCCTTGTCGTACGCCTAATCCATTCTCCTTGGGTGGCCACGTCGTGCGTGGGAGGATCTGATCGTGATGATCGTTGGTTCGATTTCAGGTCAGGCCAAGCCGCGCCGGGCGAGCATGGGCATTCAGGAAGCGATGCAAAGCGTGACGGCCCTGGCAGTGGCGAAGCGCCCGCGTGCTCATCTGGGGCGGGCACCTCGGCCTCGTAGAGCAGGTGATGCGTGGCGCGAGTTTGATGTGTGGTCGCTGTGTTGTTGATGACGTGTTGGTTCCCACCTGCGGGTTGCGGGCACACCCGCCAACACGGTACTCGTGTCACCCTTGATGGGTGGTTTTGTTTGCGTACAGCTCCCCTCCCTCGGTTGATACCTCCCCGCGCCCCTCTTCTTCCCTTCTCTCTCTTTTGCGAGCAAACTCCGGGAGAAGAGAAGAGAGGGCAGCCGGCTGTCCTGGGCTGCTGCTGCACTTGGCTACTCTGCTCTGGTGGTGGTGGTGGTGTTCAAGCATGAAGGGGTGGACCAGCCGACCGGGAGGCCACACCAGGGGCAGCACAGGCGCGCGGGGTACCCGCGCGGTGAGGTGGGGGCTGGGCTTGGCGGTCTTGCTGGGGGTGGCCCTCTACTGCACGTGGGCCTTTGCCCCTCCCGCCCCACCCGACGTCAGCAACCCATCCCGAGGAGATAGGGCCCACGCGGGCGCCTCCCTCGACCTCGCCCGCGCGGTACATTATTCCACACCTTATTTTTAATAGTATATTGGCCCAAATAATATATTATTAAAAATAAAAAAATGAAAAAAAAGTATGTTTTGCCTCCTGCTGAGGCCTACAAATGGTGGGGCAGGGAGTGGTTGAGCTGCGGGACCGGGTGGCAGAGCTAGAAGCCTTGCTGGAAGGCCACCGTAGGCGCCTGGTTTCCGTACGAGCACGCCTTCTTCTTCGCATCTGTCCATGCTCTCAGCTCGTTCTGTTCGTGGTGCGTAACGTGGATATCATAAATCATTCATTCTACACCTGTGCAGGAGACCACCAAACACAAGTTGGACACACGACCACAAACTATTGATGATGACGCACCCACGCACGGCGGGCCGACAAGCAGCACCGACGACAATGCGGATCAATCGACACTTGCGTACAAGCGAGAATGGCATGCAAACTTCCTCAACCGTGAGGCCTTCATCAAATCCGAATATGAACGGTACTGCGGCTTATTTGACGATACTCGCGCTTCGACTGATCTGTTGGGTTAGAGTGCAGGCAAGTTACGCCTCCCGCCGAGTTTCTGGTCCCTTGACCTCACAACGCAAGAGTTCGCGATCGTTTGTGAGTTCTGCAATCGATGATGTCATTGCTGATTACAAAGCTCGAATGAAGGTACCTCACGACACCACCGGTGGTGCGAAACGCGTTCCCCAAATTCACACGCTAGGCAATGAATTGGTAGGACGAGGAACTGGCGTGGCTCTTTGAGAATTGTTTCCCAAACACAGTTGATACTACAGTCAATCACGGCACCATTATACCTGATGGTTCCTCAACAGAGGAGGTACAATTTACTGTGTGTTTTGTAAGATAGATAAAATACTAATGGTGGTGTGTTGTGTGTGTTGTTGTTGTTGTTGTTGTTGTTGTTGTTGTTGTTGTTGTTGTTGTTGTTGTTGTTGTTGT